>CAUOFW020006149.1:0-24852 GCA_963454935.2 Ilex paraguariensis | reverse complement strand
TTTAAAATATTATACTTAAATCAAAAATACTCTAATAAAGATAAAATATCAAATATTTTAAAATTTACAACAAAAATTCTTGTTCTATTATGACATTTATTAAAATAAAAATCTAATTTTTTTAAAAAATCATAATTAGTATGCAATTATACTATCTATTGGAATTTAATTTGGTCGTTTAAAACAACCAATTAAACTACCAAATTACCCCAATTAAAATTAGAAAATATTATGTTCATTAAGTTTTTCCCTCTGTTTTATTTTTTAATTTTTATTTCAATAGATAGTATAATTGTATACTAATTATGATTTTTTAAGAAAATAATTAGATTTTTATTTTTGATTATATTTCAATAAATGACATAATAAAATATGAATTTTAGTTGTAAAATTTATATTCTATTATGAATGATTTAGACCATTTGTTTGATTTTTTTTAAATTGTATTTCAATAGATAATATAATTATACTAAAAAAAGTATAATTATACTAATTACTATTTTTTAAGAAAAAAATAATTTATTTCAATAAATTATACAATAGAACATGAATTTTGATTATAAAATTTAAAATATTTAATATAAAAAGAAAACACATGCATTTGCACTTGCACACGTATACCCACGCATTTGCTTCAAATGAACTAAAGCTTAATCATAGTTTGGTGTGATGCACTATGTTGACAGATTTTATGATTTGGGTTCAAATGAATTTCTTCAGGGTTTAGTACTTAGTTTTTTGACGATTTTTTCGTAACATTGAACATTTGAAATTGAAAATTTGCGATGATTAAATATATAAAGTCTTATTCCATTTATTGCGAAATTGTTATTCTAACTTGATTCTAAAATTCAGATGAATATGAAGTAACCTTCTCAGTGGAACAAGACCTGCGTTATTAAAAAAAAAAAATACAAAATTCAAAAAAGAAATAAAGTTGAGCCTCAAAATTCATTGCTTTTAGCGCATCTCTAACCCTTATTTTTTTTATTCAAATTTAAATATAAGTAAAAAAAATCCCTTAAAAATCTTTTTCAATCTTATACTCAAAATCATACCAAATTAAGAGAAATTCAAACATTTACCCAAATCAAGTGGGTAACCAGATTGCATAGTTGGTCGAGTGGCAAAACTCTCTGCCCAAATAATTTTATTGCAAAACTTTCAATTCACTAAATTTCTATTTTACCTCTAGTACCTCAAACTCAACCCGTTCACATTTTTCAATATTTTTCGACCTCTCATATTCATTTACCAAGTTATTTTAATTTAAAAAATATCTACATTATCACTTTATGTATTCCCTTGTTTATCCCCCAAAATTTTTAAAATTACTTCCAATGGAAACTATTCTCAACCTCAAATTTACTAACCTAGATAATCATGCATACATATTTAACTGGGGATTTAAATATCAAAACAAAACAGATGGGTTTACGTGCACCATCTCCCTTGAGTGTGTCCAAATAACAACTAAACCCCTTGTTGTTTGGATAATAACATTGCATTATCTTTTGCTTTGATTGTTATAATAGATTCCCCAACCGTTTATGAGTTGTTAATGCGAAGTCACAAATTTGACGATGTGAATAACTCATTCTTTTACATGGGAGTATTGCTCTTTTAAAATTTATTGACAAGTTTAGCTCAAAGCCAAAAAATCCATTTTCATGTTATCAAATACATAAAATAGTTGTCAAACTCACTTTTTGACATTCCCCAATCAGCTACTGCATCCTCTCTTCTCTCCTTTCCGTCCTCTGGCATCTCCTTTCACCAGGCTTTTCGCTCTCTCTTTCTCTATCTCCCAATATAATTCAGCAAATGTGCAATGAAGGCTATCCACCCAAGCCCCCAAACCATCATCATCGCCACTACCATACACCATTGGTTGCTTTGTCAAACATTCCTACGATCACAAACGTCCCCCCACCCCTCCTTGAACACTTGCCCTCTGCGCCACTAACAATGCCCATACACACATAATATCATCACCCAACTAAATACAGAGAAAGAGAAGAATTTCAAAGAAGAAAAATAGTGTTGCCACCTCCATCACTAGGTAAACCACTAGCATCACACAATAGACCAACAATGCCACCTTAATTTTAACCAATTGCATCTGGAAAAAGCTTGAAGTGAACCTAAATTTTATTCAATTGAGAACCTACACTCGAGAAACCACATGCATTCGGAGTATGGTTAGGCCTCCCATAAAAGGTCTTGCTGAGATCATATCTATTGTATCATATTAACGAACAAGACATTCGAGTATGGAGTTAAGGTTAATCGAAATTAGAAAGCAACTAAGATTGCAAAAGTTGTGGATGAACTGTGCAGTTAGAAGAATGGCTTTTGAATGAGATGATGGGTGCACAAGGGTTGGGGTGTGCAGTGAGGGAATTGGTTTAAGAGAGAGATTGACGGTTAAAAGATGATGGTGATAGCGCTGAAAGATAAAGGTGACAAAGATGGAGATGGGAGATGGGTGGTGATGTAGGTGGAAAAGAAGTGCAACAATGTGTTGTATGTGACAGAGGTACACACCTAGTGAAGGAAGCTAATGTCATCTTACAAATTCTGAAAGAAAAAAGATACGGTGTGACTAACGGTGGAGGCCAGTGCTATTATCTATACAAGAAGGGTCTATTTCTTATTTTGATATATCTCAGGGGAAATGAATGTAATTTACCCCAAAAATTATAAGTCAAATTTTATTTAATAACACGAACCTGATTCAATACAAAATTTAAAAATAACACGATTAATTGACACGAATAATAAATAGTTTAAATTAAGATTTGATTTGAATAATATGATTAATGAATACTGTAAATAAAAAATAAGTATTTAAACAAATATTATAGACAAAAAATAAGAATTTTTTATTTTTTTAAATAATATTATATGAGTTGTTAAAAAAATAAATAATTTTTTATTAACGTAAACCTGACACGTATTAAAAGTGTTTCGACACAAAAATAACACGGTTGAAAATGACACAACACATGATTGACACCTATTATTTTATGTCCATTATTATACCTTATACAATTAAAACATGTTTCTAGAAGAACGAGAAGTACATTTTTGATTTTTCTCCCATTTGACAAACTGTGGTTTGAATGCGTACCATTTTCGCATACTCTTCAACTCTTTCTACCTTCAAATTCAAAGTAACCGCGTGATTCGCAATTTCCTATGTGCATCCTTCCCATCAAAGTATAGGACCAAATCCCTTACCCATCTCCCTCTATATTCCATTTCACAGGTATCACCTCTCTCTCTCTCTCTCTCTCTCTCAATTTTGTCTTCTCCATTTCAAATACTTTATAATTTGGTCAAATTCAATACCCACAAATTTATTTCATTGAGATCCATTAAAGTTTAATTGAATTTGAGTGAAATCATCTATATAGAGACGCCATATCTGAATTCAATTCTCTCTCTCTCTCTCTCTCTCTCAAATCTTCACTTTCTCTGTCTGATTTTATTTTGTTGCAATTTAATTTGGGTTTCTTCTGGGGCTAGGGTTTTTGAGTGGAGGGTGAGAAGAAATGGGGCAACAGTCATTGATCTACAGCTTTGTGGCTCGGGGGACGGTGATTCTTGCCGAGTACACGGAGTTCACGGGGAATTTCACCTCCATCGCCGCTCAATGCCTCCAGAAACTACCTGCTACCAACAACAAGTTCACCTATAATTGCGACGGCCACACCTTCAATTACCTCGTTGAAAACGGGTTCAGTGAGTCCTCGATTTTTATTTTGTTGTATTCCATTTTTTTTTTTTTGCATATTTATTGGTATCAATGGTTAATTTATCTCTTTCCTGCTTGATCAGTTATTTTTGTCGATATTGAGGTTGGTGGATGTGTTTTGATTATTCAACTGTTCATTTTGATTCGTTTATTGAATTTCGTGATTTATGAGCATAGATACATATAGGTACATGTATTTATACCCATACGTAGAAGAGGTTTTGATTGTTTACCAATTATGTAGGATAGACAATATATTTAAATCGGGATGTTAAGGTTTTGAGAGTGTGTACCCGGATAATTAGATTATGAAATTACAAATGAAGCCCCAATAGCAATGAATCAATATAGGATTTTTATTCAAATATTTTGTTGTCGACCAATGAATTCTAGAAACTGGTAAACAGCTTGACTGCTTGAGGGTAATTTTATGCCAAATTTTGGTTGCAGTTTCTCCTCTATACTGTGTGTATAATGTTCGTTTTTTTGGAATCTGTCAATAGAATTTTTTTTTTTGGAATCTGTCAATAGAATTTTGAGGATCTTACCGCATATTTTCATCTGGTCACGGTCGCACATAAGTAATTTACGAAAATTCTTTGTGGTCTAGCAGAACATGTGGTTATACCATAACATACAATTATACTATAGCATAGTATATTTGCACGTAGCAACTTTAGCTAGTTGGTCCCCAATTCTTGTTTTACAATTTTATTGAAGGGCCCAGATAAAAGCCAACTACTTTGGAACCAGATTCAAAGGTCACCAAAACTGAATTTAATGAAACAGGTTAATTAAATCAATGAGGCTTTCTCCTTGTTTGAAGTGATAATTCAAATTCCTAAAACACTTCTGTAGTCCCGAGCTTGGTAAATAACTCCATGGGAAATCAAAACTTCCTTCTTGCCTTTTCACAAATAAACTATGGAAAAGAGCCCATATGGCAGCCCACAGAAAAAATTGCCAAAATATGCCTACGTTAAAACCCAATTACTATACTATTTATTGTCAACAACGTAAAATAAATTTCCCAGAATTGCAATCAGTCGAGTTCACCTAAAATGACCCAATTTCCAGATTTCTCCTATCAAACTTTTCTTGGTTTTCCAAGTTGCACTGACCTGAAGCAGTCAGTTAGACTTCCAAGGAAGTCCGTGTGAAATGTTCGCTTGGTAGCACATACGTGACTCTGGTAGACCTTAAATGACAGAGTTGCAACAGTGTGTGCTTCTTTATTCTGGATTGAAGATCTTACTGTTTGAGTCATGCATTTCAGTTAGAACTTCTTAAAAGTTGCTGGGTGATTGCAGAATGCAGACTTGATGTAGTATGCTCTTGTTTATTTATGGATTAAAGGTTTATTATTGTTTGACTCTTGCATTTCTGTTTTAAACTCTTAAAAGTTGCATGATGGTTGCATCATTCCCCCCTCCCCCCGGCGGCTGCGCGTGTGTTATGTCTATTTATCCGAATGTTTTTCTTGGTCTTGTTTGTAAGTGTTTTTCTCCAATAAAATTTGCAATTATCACATTCGTAGCATGTATGATAACAGATGAAGTCTAATAACTGCTTACTTAAGATCCAAAGTTACTCTTCATAGGTAATATACTGATCAAATGACGATGCTTTAATGCAGAGCATTAATGTTGTACAATGACGAATCATGTCTCGCACAGTACCTTCGTTGATGACACTTTCTTCTGTTTTCTTTTGTCTCTTGTTTGAACTTCGTTTTGCTACTAAAAGATAAATAGGTAAAATCTAAGATTGTGCAGATTGGTTTCTGTTGAGGCAGTTAGGCTGATGCAATAGTCCGAATGACGTGTTTTCAGTGGTTCTGTTAATAATATTCCTACTGCTTGTATTGATGTGGTACTGACTCTGCAATTGTATTTGGACACTGCAGCGTACTGTGTTGTTGCAGTTGAGTCCGCAGGCAGGCAGATTCCCATTGCCTTTTTAGAAAGAGTTAAGGAAGATTTCAACAAAAGATATGGAGGAGGGAAAGCTGCAACTGCTGTTGCCAACAGCCTGAACAAAGAATTTGGGTATATTTCTCAGTTTGATGTTTAAAAGAGATACACGTTTGTGGTTTTCATGGACATTGCTTAACCCGTAAAATCGCCATTTTAGTTCCAGATTGAAGGAGCACATGCAGTACTGTGTGGATCATCCGGAGGAGATCAGCAAGCTTGCTAAGGTTAAGGCTCAGGTTTCTGAAGTTAAAGGAGTGATGATGGAAAACATAGAAAAGGTAATGAGTGTTTTTCAGGTCATCTCTTAATAGTAAGACTATTAAATTCTACCTTGATTTGTTACAAGGAGTATGTTTTTTATGCATGTGCGTGTCTCATTATCCCTACACTGCAATTTTGGTTGAAGATCCTCGTCTCTTGTGCAGGTTCTTGACCGAGGAGAGAAGATTGAACTGCTGGTGGACAAAACTGAGAACCTTCGATCACAGGTTAGTTTGAATTATTTCTTGTAGCAATTCACTATAAGATACGTGTAACTGTTGAATTTGCAAGAAATGATTTCTGTTTTGCAATTAACCACCCATTCCCCCCCCCCCCCCCAAAAAAAAAAAACAGAAAGAAAGAAAGAAAAAAACCAACTGGAATCTATGAGATTGCTGTTAGATAAAATTTGGAGGCGGCTTTATTTGGTTGATTTCTGCCTGTTGCACATGGGAAGTTTCACAATATTCAAACTGAAGTTTGAGATATTGCTGATGCTTTGATTCAATTTATTTTATTTTTTTGAATGACCTTCCTCTGTAGTACTGGATGCTGTAAGAGTTTGATGTGGTTAGTTTTCTGGGATTTGATTTAGGGGTGTGTTGAATCTGATTGTGTTCTCCAGGCTCAAGATTTTAGGCAACAGGGGACCCAGATGAGGAGGAAGATGTGGCTCCAAAATATGAAAGTAAAACTCATTGTGTTGGGTATCCTCCTTTTGTTGATTCTCATCATTATTCTGTCTGTCTGCCGTGGCTTCAAGTGTTAATTTGCACCGAACTTTCCATCGATTCTCTTGCTGCCATCTTGATTAGAACTGTCTTGCTGGGTTCGTTTTCCTTTCCATTCTGATACTCCATCTTCCAGTTTCTCTCCTTATTGCACCTCCCCTTTCTACTATCCTCATAGGACCAGGAAGGGTTTGTATTTTGGATTTCAATGTATAGGCGATTTGTAGAAATTCCTTATTATTGTAGAAAAAACTTCTTTATTCATCAGGCTTTTTTTTTTGTTTTTTTCATTGTTGAGACATTTCATATGTAATGTATGATACTTGCAGATCCGATCAGTTTTATTTTTTCAAATGTCATAAAAATTTGCTTCCTTTTTAGCTTAATTCTCTTGGCGAGCGAAATATGTCACCGGCAGAGGCATCAAATCTAAAAGAAATGATTAATTTGGGGACGTAATTAGTTATAACTGTGAGATTAAAAGTGAGATCTATCTAACAATTGAACTCACAATTAATATAATGACTGTAATGTATTAGGTTATTGATTGAGTCTTTAAATTAGATCCCGATAACATTGTTTAGAAAAAATTGTCAACCAGTAGTAGAGAAGTGCTTTATAAGCTCACCTACCTAATGTGGAATATAAGGTGCCACATTAGTTGGAATAGGGATATGGGTGAAAAAATTTGGTTAGTGTAGTTTTATGTGCTGCTCGGCCAATTGCACTCAACTATCAAGTTCGTTGAAGGACAATTTATTTATCTGATAGAGATGTCAGTGCTTTATCACTGTTAATTACTTCATATGGAATGCAAGTGATACCAAAAATATCTTGTAATCATCCTAGCAGTGGTTGTGGTGTCACTGTCAGATTTGCAAGCTTATTTGGAAAGCATATGCTAATATTCATTAGATTTTAATGAGGATAGTGGAAAGTAAAATACAATCAAGGAGAGTCGGTTCGGGTGGTTAGAATTTCATCTTAGGACTTAAACCGTGTCAAAAGAATTTTATGGTGAAAGTAAGATTCTTATTGACAATCATTTAGAGCCGGATGAAAATGAATTTATTTCTCATGAATATTTCAGTCCCGGTGTAGATGATTTGTCTTTAACCAAATCGGAGAAAAAATTAGTTGAGTGTGCGTAAATTAGTTTAAACAACTTTAACCGTTGAACAAAAAAAAAAAAAAAAAAAGAGCAAGTTATATCGTTTACAATGCAGAAGACCTAGAATTTGATCTCTATATGAAACATTACCATTTTTTCCTTCCTTTCTCGTAAGAGTAGATTAAATCCATCATTGTATATTTAAAAAAAAAACACGGAGTAATGTACTTGCGCCAATTTGTTCTGCTAAGCAATCATCAATTGCGATTTATAAAAATAGAGATTGAAATAACTTACAAAAAAACAAAAATATAAAAGAACCAAGGCATTTGTGAATATGGCATGGGCTGTCGACCCCTTTGGCATATGAACCACCACTACACCCATTTATGTAGGATTACGAGTAAAAGTTAAAGCATCCACCATCAGGATAGTGAAAAGTTATTCGTTGTCGATATTGTACTAAAAATTATAATTTTTTAAGGTCAAGTTATAAGTTTTGAAGATGTAAGTTATAATTTACAAATGACATGATGTAAATTATAGCCGACCGTTAAAACAAAACTTTGTTAAGGGTATAATAAAAAATTCTCGAATTAAGTGCAATGCTATGACTTTGGACCTCACGGTAATGACCAGACCAGGCATTAACCTCTTCACAAAAAAACATTAGAAAGACCAATATTAACAACCTCTCTGAATGCATATTATACACAACTGAAAATTAGTCCATTAGAAAGGCTATATTACCCTGCAACTCCTCTCTGAATGCATATTTTACACAACAGAAACTCTCTTACGCTCTTGTTTTATGAACATGTATGTACTGGCTCACACACTTGGATGAAAAAAGAACAAAAACAAAAGAGATCAACAAGCTAATTGATCTCTGTATGTTGATATTTCTTCAAATATGGGTAGTCTTCTTGATCTAAATGGGGCCAAATGGTTCATCAACTGGTCAAGCCCTTCAACAAAAGCGTCTTCTAAACTCAATTCCAAAGGGGTTGTAGATAATGCTGTAGACTGGCATTGCTCTAGTTCCTTCAATAGTTCATCTGCACGATTCCTCGTTTTTGGGTCATCAGATCCTGAAAGCTTACCTTGGAATATGTCTTCAAGAACTGACCTTGCCTCAGCATATTGAGTTTGCTTGATCAAGCACAGGCACAGGTTGCAGGCCTTATTAGCATCAGGGTCTATCTGCTGAGCTTTATGATATACAACCTCAGCAGCTGCAAAGTTTGTCTGCTGCATGTAGGCCCAACCCAAATTTCCCTGCATTACATTCAAATAGGAAGGAACATTTAGAACAATTTGACTACAGTGGTGAAACAGGCACTGAACTTAAGAGACAACTAACTCTGAATCAGGAAATAACTTCTCTGATTTTTAATAGGCTTATTTTTCACTCTCTTTGGCTTCAAGCTTGCTTAAAGGGCATACCTTACAAAATTATCACCAGTCTGGACTACGAATGCTAAACTAGCATGAAGAAGTTCTTGAAGTAATTGATTATCATGGACCCAAAAAACAAGTAATTAATTACCAGTATCCTGGAGGTCTCTTGCTTGATGGTGACTTGGAACTTCTTTCCATGGGAGCGAGCTGTCTTTGTAGCCTTTCCGTTGAATGCTTCTCCTTGGTTAATCATCCGAAGCTTCTGCTTCAGCAGTTCAATCTGCTCCTCTAATCTCCCACATTTCTGTCGAATCCATCACAAATATTTGTGAGAGTAGAATTATACAGAAATAATGTTGTTTGTGAATTCCACAAGGTAACATGGTTACCAGAAAGATTCAAGAAAACAATGTTAACCATGTTTATTTTCATTAAAATATTGCATTCGTGCCAAAAATTAGCGATCTGTTTCTTTAGGAATGACAGCATCCAAGTTTCTGTCTGTCAACTTATTTCTGAATTTGGGCTTGGTCCCTTCCCAATACGATATGAATAGAATATTAATGTGCGCGAGCAACCTTGCTAAGCGAAGAAAGCTCTTCGAGCTTCCCTTATACTCTAGAAAGGTTTTAGAAGGGGGGCAAGGAAGAATTTCATTTGGTTACTCAGAAGATGGATGAAAATAACAGAAGATTTGAAGACTACGTCGTTAGTAGCATTAGCCCTGTGTAGCTGTAAGTTTTGAGTTTTTATCTCTTTCATCCATCTTCAGAGCAACTGAACTGGTACGCTAAAAATACTTAGTAAACCACGTACTCGGTGAACTTCTTTTTGATGTTATCATGGTTAAAAGCTTATGACAGGAATTTGTTGCCATAGCCCATGAAAAGAACCAATAGAAATAAACACAATGACTTGAAAGGCATTTAACCTTTCTCAAGAGAGTGCATAAGTTAACAATTGTTTGGGCATCTATGGTTATTCTGATTGTCTTTCACATCAAAGTAGCAAGTGAAGTATCAGACAGCCAATTCAGTAGTTAAAGATGTACTTGTTACTGCAACAAGGTCATATTATGGCTGTCGTTCCCTCAAATCCTTTGAAGTTTTACCTTGTCCAGGTGTTAAAAACAAACACTTAGAAAAAGAGAGACGTTTTAAATATGGTCACTGGCAGCATCTGTACCTTGTATAAGTCAATGAGGACATTGTCTAGTGATTCCTGTGCTTGTTTGGAACAGCGGTCTCTGAAGGACTTAACAGCTTCAATTGCTTCTTCAGTCCTATCTAGTTGTTTCAATACTATTGCCATGTCTTTGAGTGCACTGTCTACTCTATCACCAGCATTTATCGCCTTCCAAAACAAAACTATCGCTGCTTCTGGGTCTTTCTGAACTAACTGGGGAAACATACAAAGCAAGCAATGAAAAATCAATAACTAGAAATTGCAGATACACGGTGACCAAATTACAGGAGTTGATACATTTCTCAGAGTCTGAAATAACTACATTCATATAAATCTATGCAGAGAGGAAAATGAATCAAGCCAGGCATTTCCATCACATGGGATGTTCCAACACACATTTTCCCTTAAAAGTACTTAATATATAAAGCTAAATTGGTATAACACGGGCAAGGATCAAAATTTCGTTTCGAAGTATCGTTTCGGTCAACTCAAAAATAGAAACGTTTCGGAAACATTTCGGAAACGCAATGGAAACGCATAAAAAATATGGAAACGCATAGAAACACAAATGCAATCCATTAATTTATAAAGATATGCTAAATAATTTATTAATTCAACATATTTATTAGGTTAACATCAATTTATACAAGAATAAATTTAAATTTGAGGGAAAAAAAGGCTTGACTTGAGGCGAAAGTCACTTAAATTAGTTTCAAACACTTAATTTTTATGAAATAAACACATTTTTACATAATATTAACGTCTTATAATACACATGAAATGCTAATGAGTACATACTTACATGATTACATCCATTTCCCTGTGGAGTGTCGAGCAAGCTCATACATCGGTGTAGGCTCTGGGTAGCTACTTAGAGAAACTCCATATGTGACATAAATATGATGACAATAGTTACTCCAAATCATATTATTACGGTAATATAATCCAATTAATAATACTATTTTATTATAATACTAATAATGAAGGGTATCAAATTAAATTAATGATACTTATGTATACTTAAAAATTAAATGTAATTGCAGTGGGTATTAAATGTAATTACAGTAGGTATTAAATATAATTACATTAGGGTATTAAATGTAATTGTTAATACTTATAACAAAAAAAAAAGCAAAAAACTTGCACAGCAGTGAGGTATTAAATATAATTACAGTATGTATTAAATATAATTATAATGGGTATTAAATATAATTATAGTAGGGTATTAAGTGTAATTATTTATTCTTATAACAAAAAAATTATAAAAGACAGAAGAGCAGTGGGAATTAAATGTAATTATAGTGGGATATTAAATATAATTATAGTGAGTATTAAATGTAATTACAGTGGGTATTAAATGTAATTATAATGGGGTATTAAATATAATTATTCATAATGAACCGAATATATCACTGTTTTGTCGAAACGGTTCGAAACAATGCCGTTTCGACCGAAACGGTCCGAAACAGTACCGTTTCGACCGAAACACTGGAATTTTGTGATTCAACTACTGTTTCGTTTCGGAGTGTTGAAATTCCGAAACGTTTCGGACGTGTCGACACGACATTTTGATCCTTGAACACGGGTGGCATGGATTGGAAAAGGAGAGGTAACGAATGGTTCAAATCTTAGTGTTGACACATATAGTTTAGGTGTGCATGTGTGTGGACAAAATGTGTTTAGTGCCAACATGGTCCATTGCCCTTGAAACTCTCATATGTGCCTCTGGTCTTGAAAACAATCTCTTCTAGAAAGCCATCGATCAGGCACAGGAAGAGGTTCGGACCCCTCTCTCTCAAGCCATTTTCAAAGTAAGCTGATCAATCTTCTCTCAAGTAAGTTAGTCGCTCGAAAATTATTATCCAATTAACATTGCCGTAGATAAATAATCTTTCATTTCGTGCTTTGTCCATACCAAGTTAAGTTATTTGGTGCCTTGGGTTCTATTCTTTTAAGAATAAGATTGTGAATTCAAACTGTAGATGGAGACAATGGTAGTGAAATAGGTTCCTTTAGTCCTTTTGTTGAGCAAGATAAGGACAAAATAGGGAGTGGGAAATCTTATATCAATAGGACCAACAAAAAACAAATGCTACTAAAAAATGTTTGTATTAGGATCCTAGTGCATGGACTCTCGTGATAAATTTATCTCTCATGAATATCCTAATTCCGGCATGGATGACCTGCCTTCGATCAGACCGAGGAGAGGATTAGTCGAGCTGTGTATAAGCTAATCCGGACACCGCAAACCATTAATCAGTTTTTTAATAAACAAAAGTTTTATTAATAGATAAAAAAAAAGTATTAAATTATTTGAGTGAATGTGGAAAAGTTGTCCAACCCTAAAATCACACAAAATAAGGATGCTTTTAATGCAAAACATAGTTGCGAAACTTCAAATAACCAAAACCAACTTGGAGTCTCACTTGGACAAAAAATTTTTAGCAAGTAATTTGGATAATATGGTGGGGTTAAACATACTTGATATAAAAATATATGGTAACAACACAGTGAGCTGTCATTATGGTTACAATCTGTGTTTCTAATTCCTTGGTAAGCCCTTTTTTATTGTATTATGATGCCTCTAGTGCTAAATTTCCTTGATTGCCTCAAATCTAGATCATCCACCCTACACAAGGATCTGCTCCACTAGATAATTTTAAATACCTCAACTCCAGATCATCAATCTTGCATTGATTGAGTCTTAGACTTGGGATTCGACACCATGATGAAAGACTACCCTCATGATTAGACCACACCTTTGAGATTTGATAAAAGAAAGGTATATTAGTAGCTAATACGTTGTAATTGGATAAGTTATTAGGAATATGACGGAACAAAAGACCAAGGAAAAAAAGTTGGCTTCACAATAGATGAAAGATAAGTAGGGAATTACTATTGAACAGAATACCAAGTCCAATTTTAGCAACTATAATGGGATTTAGATCATCTTCGGTACACTTTTTCTCGATCTTTATCCTTAATGGTTGATTAAATTCAAGTAGAACCTGATAAATAAAAGGGGTCCACACAATGCACAATGAATAATCTATCAAGTAGAATTGTGAAAAAAATGTTGGGAGTGAGTTTTGGATCCACAGAGTGCTTTAAAAAATTTGGGTGGCGAGTACTTCCACCAAGTCCATGGCATTTGAAAAACTAGGGAAAGTCCATGGTACTAGAATTTTTTTTTTTTTGGTACCGTATCCTCGGTTATCATTTTTTATAGTAAAATTATAATTTTAAAAAGAGAAATTATAATTGTTTAAGATAGGTTATAATCGATCACAGATACCCACGATTAATCATGACCTCTCAGTATCGATCATGTCTTTTAAAATTGTAACTTACATCTAAAAAAAAATTATGTTAAATTTTACAAAAGTTATAATTTTCGGTTAGGTGCGCCTTTCCCAAAAAAACTATACCAACAACCAATTTATACTATTGTCAACTTGAACACAACTTGTCAACAATAGAAAGAGAAATGTCAACCTGAAACAAATGGATCCGGAAAAAACGGCCTCCTTGAACCACACACAGTGACTCGGTCGGACGATTCAGACATGACTCAGCTCAGTGACCCCCCCGGGGAAAATGTCAACCTGAAACAAATGGATCCGGAAAAACGGCCTCCTTGAACCACACACAGTGACTCGGTCGGACGAGTCAACTCAGTGCAACCCCCAACCAAAACAAACACAAATCAAAACTTTGCAGTAACCTCATATCAGATTTGGAATCCCAAGATTGACCCACCAATCTAACACAAGTTCATGACTCCAATAAATTTATAAAGGGTCCACCAAATTAACATTTTATAATTTTTTTACTTAATTTGGTTTTTCCTTTTTTGAACTTAATATATTCCATAAGATCTCAGTATTCTATTAAAGATAAAATCCAGAAATCCATAATAAAAAACTTAAACCAAGCATTTCTTCATAGAATTTTATTTTTGGGAACCAAGGAAACGTAAGTGCAATGGAAAAATCAGAATATGGGAGATCATTTACAAAGAAATGGTTAAACTCACACAAACACACACATACCTGAACATGTTTGGCTCTAACATACGGACTATCACCAGGAGGAAGCTTGTGAATGACATGGTAAGGCTCTTGTTTCTCGACTTTCCATGGGCAGCCATTCTTCATAGCACTCCCCTTCATTTCCTTCTCTCCCTCTCTCTATATTGAAATGGGTATGGATGTTTCTCTCTCTATATTGGCTCTGGTATGAGAAGATTTCAGCTGGAGGCTTCCAATGGCAGAGTCATCAACGAGAGAGAAGCTCGTGTATTCGATCCATGGATGAGATGAACCTGGATGGAAAAATGTCCAAGTTCTTGATCGGTTGGAATTTCGTTATTAATATAGAACAGTTTGTTTGCCACGTCACCTCGTATGGAGTTTGGGGAAACGTGTCGTTAATTTACTGGACTGGACTTGTATTTGCTTTTTATTACTATCGTATAATTATCCTTATTTTGGATAAATAATAATTCTATGCCGACTAAATTTCAGTCCCAAAATCTGGTTAGTATAGCATTATTTTTGGGTAAATTTCTCCAAGACCCTCTCACATTTGATCAATCGCATATGCTCTGTTTGGTATAATGAAAAAATAGAAAGATAAAAAGTTAAATAGATAAATAAAACATTATGTTTAATAAGGAAGAAAAATAGAAAAGATAAAAATGTGGATGAATTAACTTTTCTTTCAACTCATTAAAATCAATTTCTCTAAAATCGGATGAAAAGTAGATCAAAAGTTAATTTTTTGTGTTTAGATATATCTTATTTATTTATATATTATATATACATTAATTTTATATAAAAATACAATGATAAAATATATATATATATACAAAATTTAAAATAAAAAATAAAAAATAAAAATAAATTAAATAAATTAAATAAAAAATAAAAAATTTAAATTAAAAAATATTTTTTTCATCTTAAGCGGGATGAAAATTTTCGACTCAACATGATGACACGACTCGAACTCGAACTCGACACACATTTTATGGCACAAACTTGATTATAATTCGACACGAACTTAAAAATGACTTGATACGAGAATAAGAAATATATAAGAATCATAATTTTATGATTCAATACGAATTTGACATGACACGACTCGATTGTTATCCCTAATCTTAACCAGCACAAAAAAAAAATAAAAATTAGTCATTGTTATTTTTCATCCATCTAACCAAACACAAAAGAAGGAAAGTGTATCATTTTTACTTTCTATTTTTGAAGGATATAAATTATATTTCTCATACTTTTCCTCTTTCCTATTCCTACCAAACGGAGCAATAGAGACTCTTTGATATTTCAAAAAAAGATATAAAGACTCCAATCGACATTAAAAAAGGGGAAATTCCTGATAACTCTTATTGTTCCCCTTGAAGAACCATTAAGTGTTATCATGCTTACCTTGGGGCAATTAAGTCTTATTTTTGATACTTTATTCTCAAAAAATTCTATACTCCATCGATAATATGTTTTCTTCTAATTTTGTCCTTTCGATCAACACATCAATATCTATTATTAAGACCCAAAATAAATTATTAGTTTTTTAATTAGTGCATAACACCCAAAATACGTAATTAACAATACATACTTATAGAAATGATAAATCATACAAACTCTATTTTTTTAATATTTAACTTTTTCAAACATATAAATTTTGACTCACTTGACTATCAAATTTCAATCATAAAGATTTATAATTATACAAATTAACAATATAAAAACTAATATATGAATATAATCATCTAGAAAAGTTCATGTAATTATATTTTTTATACTTCCCCTTTCACATTTTTAATTAATTAAAAAAGAATTATTGTTTTAAGGTATAAAAGGCATGTCAATAGGGTAGATGATTTGATAATTAAAAGTAAAGCTTACTTGGATTTAAATTTAAGATAAAAAAACAAATCATATTTCAATAAATATAATTGAATATAAAATTATATAAAAAATATAATTTATGTTTTCATGGGAAGGATAAAATTGGAACAAAACAAACCATTAACCATTGATAGAGTATAGGACTTCTTGGAAATAAATTATCAAAAGTAAGACTTAGGGTCTGTTTGTTAATTCAAATTCAGCACTTAAAATGAATGTATTCAGCACTTATTAATTAAGCTCATTTGATAACCAAAATTTAAACTCTTTTAATATGTTAAGTGCTCCTTAAAAATAGACTATAATATTAAGTAGGAGATCCTTTATTTAATTCTGAAAGCTAAAAGCACTCAGTAAAACTATCTTTAATAATATTTACAATATGACAATTATACTCCAAAATATTTTACAATCCTATTAAAATTCTAATTAATCTTCTCTCTAAAACCTCCAATCTATATATTCTCTTTGTCGATCTTTTTTTTTTTCTTTTCCTTGTCTTCTGTAATAAAAATATACATACATAATTATAATTATACACACAAATGCACGCACTGTAAACATTGCACACACATAATTACACACAGACATATGCACTGCACACACACATACTTACACACATGGATTGCACACACACACACACACACATATTGTTAATGAAATCTAACTTATTGTATTTTTTCAATATTATTTGATTATTTATTAGTTATTGTTCTTTTTTATATCAGATGTTATTATTCACTTATTATGTTTTTCAATTTGTTATTGTGTTATTCAGATATTATTTATTTATTTATTTTGATCAAATATTTGTTAAATGTGGACTACAATATAATAATGATTATGATTATGTTATGACATATTTTATAAATATTTTTAAATTAAAGAGTGGAAGGGTAAAATTGAAAATTAATTTATTTTTAGATGTTAGCTCTGTGTAATTATCAAACAGTTTAGTTCAATTAAATACTTAAATTTCAGTGAATACCAAACAGTCCACAAATTCGACATTCAGTTTTCAACTTTCAGACTTCAACTTTCAGTTTTATCAATCACTACCTTAATTGAGTGCTAAAGTAAATATGGTAGGACTTAATTGTTCTGAAAAATAAGACTTATTGATATTTTTTCCCATTAAAAATTGGTTAGTGTTAACAATTTAAATAAAAAAAAGAACATTTTACCCTACAAACTCACTTGGCGAGCTAGTAGAGCAAGACTTATTACCATAAACGAACTCACTCTATAGGCACCAAGGTAAAGAGAACCAAGAAACAAAGTGAAGGGAGACTTCTTGACTTTATGAAAAAATGCACAACTTGGTAGCTCTCTTGTCTTTGGAAGTGGGATTACACACGGGGGGAATTTCTTATTGAATCTCTCTATTTGAACCGGCTTTTTTGAGCGTCAAAATCCTAAATTTCTGGAGATGAAGACCAAGATTGTGCGGTCTAGGGTTAGGTTTTTCAACCTCAAAAATTTCTCCTTTGGATATGATCTATCCGGCCTCGTTATCTCATGTCTCACTTTAGATCCGATTTCACTTCAAATCTAGTCTAATTTGTGGAGTGTTGTTGTCTACATATGGTGGGTTGTTGGTGGTGGTATAACTGGGGGATTTGTTTGATTCAAATGTCCAGTCTCATAGACTATCACATTTTTGTATTGGAATGTGATGGTGTATTTTAATGTGATGCAATTTTGTGATGACGAGTAAATGAACGAAACAATATTGCAATTATTGGGATCTGAGCTACTTGGCATGAGGGAATGATACTGAGAATTGTTGGGGAGTTGGGGGATTAACGCAGTAGAAATATAGTGGTTCACCAGCTCGAGAGCTCGGCTAATCCACTCTTCAATGGAGATTCTTGTTCCTTCCTTCATTATTTACTATACCGAAAGGTTTACAGAATGTAAGATGTGATACTAGGGTTCTTGCTCCTCTGTTGGGGGTGTTACATAGTATTTATAGGGGTATCCCTTAATCTATGGGATCTGATCTGTGATCCTTGTCATTTATCCGAGGAATTTTCCTTGATCTTAGGAGAGTATCTTGGTTGATCGAGGATTTTGTGCCTTGAGTGTTATTTCAAACCGTCTGACGAGTTCTTTGCAGTAACCAGTTGCTTCTTTACTACTTCAGTTTATTATCTCGCTTGAGGGGAGCTCTAGCTCTGATTTTCTGAGCTCTGCATAGCTCTGACTTTCTGAGCTCAACATACCTGTTCCCCATGTTTGACCTCCATGTTTCGACCTCTGTTCCCGAGCTCATGCTCAGGAATCATTCTGAGTATCATCAGTTGCCCCCCAGCTCTTGGTCGAGCTGGCTCGGGCAAGGGCTGAACTTAGGATGTAACAATAATGGCTTCCCAATCAGTTTATGCAGGAATATATATTTATTATTATTATTATTATTTTAATTTTAAAGCGGTTGTTAGTAATCATTTTCTTCCTCGTTCCTTGCGCACGTTGCCCGTTTTGAGGCCCACGGTACTGTTAGCTTTAAATACCCCTGGATCACCGATTTGTTCCTCACTCTACAGATCCTTTTCTGTTTCCTTATCCTTTCACGACTTCATCTTCCTCATTCTGTCTCTGGTTTTAGGGTTTTCTCTGAGGGACGGTTACCCCAGTTTCAACTTGGAGGCTTAGCGTGATTTGGTTTCGAATCCCTTCCTTGTGCTTTAATCCGTCACCAATTCGTGGTTAGGTACATTTTTCCTTTTTTTTCCGCTCCTTGCCCTGGATCCCTCAAGTCTGAGGTGGTTTTGGCATTTTTGGGCCTTTTAATTTTGCTACGCTAGGAGCCGAAGTATTCCCCTGTCTCGTCTTCCTTTCTTCTTGGACCCTTACTCTACAGTTAGGATTTTTGCCATTGATTTTTGGTGTCTTGCTCCTTGGGCTCTCAAAGAGTGTTTCTCCGAGGTCCCCCCTCTTTATAGGTCTTTTAAGCTTCCTTATTCTTGTCCAGCTATGTCTGCTTCCTCTAAAACCACGGGATCGTCTGTTTCGCTAATGAAAGATGGGTTTGTCGAGGAAGATTCTGACCTAGGGGATGTGGGGTTAGAGATAGATGATTTTTTCGGAGTCGATTCTGTCAATGTCGAGGAAGGCACTGAGGAGCCTCCTCCTGCCTTGAAATCTCCCAACAAAGGCAAAACCAAAGTAAGTGGCGTGGGAATTTCAGGCAGTGCTGAGGGTGGTGTTGCTGCCCCCAGGGCCTCCGAGTTTGTGGGGTGTAGTGACATCGTTCTTTCTTACACGAAGGTGCTGGCTGCCCGCTTTGGGTTTTCTCAAGGCCTCCAGTTCTGGAGTCTGGATATGTTTACCTTATACGATTTCTTTGTCCCTAAAAAAGTGTGCTTCTTCCTGGCTGCTTTTGAGAACGGCATTCGCTTTTCCCTGCATCCCTTCATCAAAAATATTTTGTAACATTTCAATGTTTGCCCTGCCCAGCTTTCTCCTAACTTTTTGGGGGTGCTAGTTAGTCTTTTTGTCTTCTTTAAGAAACATGATCTGGGTGTCCCCACCGTGTCTTTGCTCATGAAATTCTTCAATGTCAAATATCTTCCCACTGATGGCTTTTTGTATATCTCTAAACGAGTGAAAATCAAGGTTCTTATCTCTGATCTCCCGAGCTCCCACAAGTGTTAGAAAAAATCATTCTTTTTGTGTGGGGGAGGGAGTGGGAGTTCAATCCTGTCGACGTAACAGACACTCTTCCCGTCCCTCGGGGGTGGTCTGCCCTTAACAACTTGGGTGAGCTTCTTTATATGCAAGGTGGAATAAGTTCTTGTTTTCCCTTTGGCTAACCTTGTTTTGCTGGTTTCGTTTCTCAGGCATCCGGACAGACCTCAGTGCTGCAGACGAATGGGTCCTGAGGAGCTTGGAGAACTGTAAATCAGAGAGATATTCAGAGCTAATCCAACCTCAAGTCCTTGTGAGGCTTGGGTTTAGTCCTCTTGAAGTGAGGGTAGAAAATTCATCTCCTCTTTCTGCCATTAGTACTGAGAAATTGGCAAGTATTGTCCCTTTCACCTCTGCCACTGCCTTTTACCTCTTCTCCTTTTTTTTTGACAGTTCTTTCTCGATTTTCAGGTTCTTCCTTAATGGAGCCTACTACGAAGGATCGCTCTGATAAATTATCTATGATGAGGAAGACTCGGGCTGGAAGCAAACGTAAGGTTGAGGTCAGCCCAGGGGGTGATCCAATTTTTGAAGTCAAAGCTCCGAGACTGGAATCATCCTCTGTAACTCAAAAGGGGCCCCAATCCTCTTTTGGCTTTTCGAAGGTTACAAAGAGCTCCTTTCCTCAAAAGACGAGACTGCCCTCCTCTGGTAAGGTCCCTGACCTAAGCTTGGTTTCTGTCTTTCCCTCTTCAGGTGAGGTCAAGAAATCTTTAGAGACAGTTTCTCACCTCTTGCCTGGAGCCATCCCTTCTTGCCTAACTGGGGGCCTCCTCAGAAGGCTTCTGGGATACGTAAGCATGAAAAAAGGGGGAATGCAGAAGCAAGTTCGAGTTCTTTGATTGATAATGTGAAAAGGGCTACAGAGGCCATTGCTTCCATTCTCCCCGAATCTAACATTCAGCGAGCTTCCATGCCTCTTGGGAGCTCTATATCTACTGCTCTTTTTCCTGCTACATTCGTAAGTTTTATGTTTTATGTGCATACATTTTTCATTCATTTTACTCCTTCTCATCTGACCTTTTCTCACTTTCAGATTGCCCTCCATGTCAGCGGGCTGCTGAAGAGGATCCAAGCCATGGAAGGTTTAGTTAAAACTTCCAAGGCTTTTGAACTCAAGGTTATTGAACTGTCCTTGGAGAATAGTGACCTCAAGGCCCAGGTGCAGGGCTTGCAGGAGCAGGTGGAGAAGCAAAACTCTTTAAATAGGAGTCTGGAAGATGAGAGGGAGAAGATTGCATGTGAGGGAGAAGATTGCATGCGAGGGAAAGAGCTGCAAAGAGGAACTTAAGAGAACAAAGGAAGAGCTCAGGAAAACCTCAGGGGAACTTAAGCACAAAACAGATGATTGGCTCAGAGCCAGCCGGGAGTCTCTCGAAGCTTCAAGTTCCTTCCAAACTATGAAGAGAGAATATGACATTATTGCGGAGACGAGTGACATCCTCCGAATGAACTCGAGGTGGCGAGGGCAGCTGTCAAGGAAAAAGATTGCTTAATTGCCGAATTGACTAATGATGTCACAATTCAGTGGGCCTGGGTGGCTTGCTTTTCAGGACAGGGCTGAAGAGATCTACCCTGAACTGGATTTCAATTTCGATCCCACCGCTGAGGATAAGGTGGCCGACTCTGATCTCAGCAATGTTCCCCCTCCTGCTTCTAAGGTTGCTTCCTTCTCAGTCGACCTCGTCTCCGAGGCACTGGCCTTGAGCTCATCCCCAGCAAAGGTCAAGATTCCTGCCTTAATGACTCCTGAGATCCCTCTTTCTCTACCTGCTCCAGGAACTACAATGATATCGACTACCAAGGTTCATCCTCTTCTCCGACGGAGGTTTCAGATTTTTTAGCTACTTTTTCTGTCGAGCTCCCAATCTACTCATGTTGCCAAAACTTCAACTTCTGAACTACAGAACCCTTCCCCAAATTCACCTTCAGAGACTTAGGATTTTATTTTGAAATATGATCAAAAATTTATAACTATGAGTTCATTTTGAAAATGTAACTTCTCTGGTTTTGAGTTGTACAGTTGACTCACAGCTTTCTGAACTGCAGTTATGGTACACTGACCCCTATGAGACTATGAATTTGAATTTTCATCTTTGAGCTGTGCTCTAGCTGTGCATTTTTACTTTAGTCTCCCTTGTCCCCCTTGCTTGAAGGAGTCTGAGCTTTTCTTGAAGTAAGAATGCTTTGGGAGTTTCATACTTGAGCTCATTGGATGAGAGTAAATGGTAAATCTCATCACTAGCTACTCCCTACGTTTCATGTTGGCTTTGGCGATTCTGTAAGTTTATGCAGCCGAGCTTAGGTTGTGGTGAGCTGAGAGGCATGGAGCTTAAAGCGACCTTATTCTTGAAGGCTTGGGGGTGTCTGGCATAGCTTTATCTTTAATGGGAATAAAGCTGTCGATTTCAATTCTGGACTTGGGAACTGTTTGGGTTTTTCATGATGTTGGACTTGTAGACCTCATGGTTCTGCAACTTCTTCTGAAAGGGTTTTTTTCTTTTTAAACTTCTCACCGTAGGTGGCTGAGCTCATTGTGATGAACTTAGGAGTTCATCGAGAGCTACTGAGCTCATTTTTATGAACTTTAGGAGTTCATCGTGAGCTATTGAGCTCGTTTTCATGAACTTAGGAGTTCATCGTGAGCTATTAAGCTCGTTTTCATGAACTTAAGGGTTTATTATGAGCTATTAAGCTCATTTTCATGAACTTAGGAGTTCATCATGAGCTATTGAGCTCGTTTTCATGAACTTAAGGGTCCATTGTGAGCTGTTGAGCTCATTTTCATGAACTTAGGAGTTCATCGTGAGCTATTGAGCTCATTTTCATGAACTTAAGGGTTCATTGTGACCTATTGAGCTCGTTTTCATGAACTTAGGAGTTCATCGTGAGCTATTGAGCTCATTTTCATGAACTTAAGGGTTCGAGCTGTTGAGATTGTTTCCATGAACTTATGGGTTCATCGTGAGCTATTGAGCTCGTTTTGATGAACTTAAGGGTTCATTGTGAGCTATTGAACTTATTTTCATGAACTTAAGGGTTCATCGTGAGCTTTTGAGCTCATTCTTATGAACTTAGGAGTTCATTGTGAGCTTCTAAGCTCGTTTTTATGAACTTAAGGGTTCATCGTGAGCTTCTGAGCTCATTCCTATGAACTTAGGAGTTTATCGTGAGCTATTGAACTCGTTTTTATGAACTTAAGAGTTCATCGTGAGTTATTGAGCTCGTTTTTAAGCAATTTCGCAGGGAGAAAATAAAGACATGCAATTTTATTGAGAATAATCAGATTAAAGAAGAAGCTTACAAAAAAAATCTCTTAAGATGCTCCGCATTCCAAGAATGAGGTAGGAGTTTGCCTTCCTCGATTCACAACTCATAATTTCCCAGCCTTATCACCTTTGAGATGATGTACGGACCTTCCCAATTTGCCCCAACTTCCCATGAGTCGGGTCCTTCCTTGCCAACAGAAGTTTTTTGAGCACTAGATCACCCACCTTGAAACTCC
Organism: Ilex paraguariensis; assembly: GCA_963454935.2. Lineage (NCBI taxonomy): Eukaryota > Viridiplantae > Streptophyta > Magnoliopsida > Aquifoliales > Aquifoliaceae > Ilex > Ilex paraguariensis. The sequence goes on along the minus strand of CAUOFW020006149.1, from coordinate 1,308 downwards.
TTCATCTGACCTTCCTATCATAGTATCTGGTTGTCCTCCTCTGATAACTTTTGATATGATGCAAAGCTGCATCCCTCTTTTTCTCTATAAGATCCAAACTCAGTAGAAGGGACTCATTATTGTCCCCTTCGTTGGCGAACTCAGTTCAGGGGGATGGAAGTCCAATCTCGACTGGTGCCACTACTTCGATTCCAAAGGCCAAAGCAAACGGTGTTTCCTGAGTCGCCAACCTGACAGTTGTTCTGTAAGCCCATAGTACTTCTGGGAGGTGTTCCATCCATTTACCTTTTAGACCTTCCAATTTAGTTTTCAGGGCTGCTTTTATGGTTCTGATGATGACCTCCGCCTGTCCATTGGATTGAGAATGGGCTGGAGCTGAAAAGTAATTCTTAATCCCTAGCTCAGTGCAGAAGTTTTTGAACTTCGGGTTGTCGAATTGTTTTCCATTATCGGAGACGATCGCCCTGGGAATACCAAACCTGCAGATTATTGACTTCCATGTGAAGTTTTGGACTTTATGCTCTGTAATCGTGGCCAAAGGCTCTACCTCTGCCCATTTGGTGAAGTAGTCTACCCCTATTATGACGAACTTACATTGTCCCACTCTTGGGGCCCAAGTATGTCTAATCCCCATTGCTGAAAAGGCCATGAACTTACTACTGAAGTTAAGAGCTTGGAGGATAATGGGGGATATTAGCATGCAATTGACAGACTTGTATCTTCTGACCAAGTCAGTGACATCCGTGAGCATGGTGGGCCAGTAATATCTCTGTCGTAGCGTCTTTTTCGTAAGAGCCAAGCTCCGATGTGGTTGCCACAAAACCCTTTATAGATCTCTCTAAGTATGTAATTGGCATCTTCAGCTCCCACGCATTTAAGGAGAGGTGTTGAGAAAACCTCGCTTATATAAACTTCCCTGCAAAAATAGAAAACCTAGCTGATCTGGATCTTAGCTTTGCGGCCTCTTTGGGCTTCTAACAAAGCTCTATCCTTGAGATATCCAATGATGGGGTCCATCCAGCTCGATGAGGTGTGCATAGGCAGCACTCTTCATATTTTTACATATAGATAGTTCAACTAGGTGCTCCACCGGAATTAATCTGTCCAAACTTTCCTGAGAAGCTGTTGCCAGCCTCGCCAGGGCGTCTGCTCGTGAGTTTTCAGCTCTTGGGACGTGTCTAATCTGGACTCGTACAAACTTTGATTAGCTCCTTTACTTCCTGAGGTAAAACACCCTTTTTGCCTAGCCTCGTAGACTCTTCTATCTATTTACTCCTAGTTGAGAATCGCCTCAGATTTCCAACTGTT
>CAUOFW020006148.1:0-24854 GCA_963454935.2 Ilex paraguariensis | reverse complement strand
TGGTGAACTAGGTATAATTGTTGGGTAGATTCATGAGAGCAATCAACATATGGATAAGGGAATGAACCAAAATACATGGGATGATGGGTTAGATCGTCTTGCTAGTGCATTGGTATGGGACAATGCATCGGAAGGCGCCCTTCCTAAATGGCTTAAATTTAAAATGGTATATTGTTGTGAAATTTACTTTATCCTTTCACTTGATTATTGTTACGGTTTAAACTGGGGATCTATTTAAAATGTTCTTGTTTTTCCTTAAAAATTGATATATGTTATTTACGAAATGAGACCGACAATTTTTATCTATTTTTTAAACCTTGTTCGAGTTTGGGATGATTTTTCTATAGAGCTTCGTGCTCACCCCCTACAGTTAAATATTTTACAGATTATGGGCCAGAGGAGGAGCTCGGTGCTAACGAGCCGGGCCATGGAGAAGCTTCATTAGAGGGGTACTTGGATCCCGAGTGGGACATCTAGAGATGTCGTTTATTTTTGTGCTAGACTAGGAATAATTATGTACAATCATGTAAAGTCTAGTATTTTGTTTATTCCGCTGCTAAGTTCAAATGTAATTCTTTTGATGTAGTAGCCCTGGTTTGGGCTTATTCTTTTGGATAATGTTGTAAATATTTTATGGATAAATGGACCCGGTGTGGTCAATGTAGTATAATTGCACAGATTGTGTTTTGGGTAGAGCTCCTCGAACAAAGAAGACTCTACCTGAATGTTATTAAATTAAGGACCCCCTCTTATTTATGAATTTTATTAGTTGTTCTCATGGTATGAATGGTTTTAGAAGGTAATGCATTCCAGGGTGATTTTTGCGGCGTTACAAAAATTTGATATCAAAGCTTAGGCTTTATGTCTTACATGAGAGTTGTAGGTTATGGATCACCACTAGAGATGTAGGATTAGGGTGAAGAAAATTGTTGGTCTAGTTTTATATGAACCATATGCTTTAGATTAAAATAATACTTAGGATATCTGGTACATCAATGAAACTAAATTGTGAATTGGTATGCAAGATGGACGGCAGAAATGTACGTGGATGTGGACGTGGTCGTGGTCGTGGAGGCGAAGCACCACCGCCGCCGCCACCTCCCGATGCCATACAAGGCATATATTAATGCTTGAGGGAGCTCACCACTCTGGTGCAAAGCCAGAATGGAAACAACAACAACCGCAACCACAATGTTGGACCACATCCTCTAGCGTAAGTACCGGGCAATGGGAACGGAGATCGAAGGATGGTTGTTCTTCGAGAATTTTTGAGGCAACGTCCACCTATGTTTCAGGGGAGCTCTAAACCCTTAGAAGCGGATAAGTGGATTCGTTGTATAAGGAAGATTTGTGATGGCATGGGAGTTGCCAAGGACTTGAGAGTTGGCTTGGCTACTTACTTGTTCGAGGGGGAGGCCAACCATTGCTGGGATTCAGTAAAGAGACGGAGGAACCTCATTGCACTTACTTGGGATGAGTTTGACCAAATCTTCCATGACAAATATTTTTCCGAGTCGGTTAGAGATAAAATGAGTGCTGATTTCCTCGCTCTTCGGCAGGGTACCTTGACTGTGATGGAGTATGAGAGGAAGTTTGACGAGTTATCCAGATATACCACAGAGTTCATCTCCACAAAGGCCAGGAGGGCCAAGCGTTTTGAGTAGGGTTTGAGGCCATCAATTAGAGAGAAGCTTGTGACTCTTAGGATCCGTGACTATGGGGACAAGGTGGATAGAGCTGCACTGGTAGAGAGGGATATGGAGGATAGTTAGAGGAGGCAAACTGCCATGAGGGGAGGTCCGATTCGGGCGGGTGCTAGTAGTAGTGGAGCACAGAGAGCGACACCCTACCATCGCCCAGATCATGCAGGGGGACAGAGACCTCAGATAGCTCAAGGAGCAAGAGGTGTACCTGGGAGGAAAACCACAGACCCTCGTCAGTGTTTCGCATATGGAGGAGTGGGGCACTTCGGACACAATTGCCCATCTCTTCCACCAAGGGACAACCAAGCGATAGGACAAGTGGCTGCAAATAAGCCACTACAACAGCAAAGGCCGTTGGGAGCTCTAGCCCCAGGCGGCGCCACTTAGGGGAGAGTATTTACCTTGACCCAACCGAAGGAAGATGCCTCCAATGCCGTTGTGGAAGGTATTGTTCTTCCCTATAATTCTTGGGCCCGAATTGTATTTGATCTCGGTGCGACTCATTCTTTTCTACGTACTGCGTATGCTATTAATTTGGGATTGGATTTCGAGAAGCTAGAACATGCATTGAATGTTGACTTGCCTACGGGAGAACAGTTGGGTACCAGCCGGGTTTGCAAGGGTTGCATGCTTCGTATTGGGGAGCATGAATTAATTGTGGATTTGGTGGCTCTAGATATAAAGGGGTATGACGTTATATTCGGGATGAACTTGTTGTCCGCTTTCCTGGCGATAATGGATTGTTTTCGCAAGCGGATTACATTTCAGTTACCAGGAGGGGTAGTTTTCAGTTTTATCAATGACTAAAGTTCTTCCCATCCATTTTCTACTACGGGTAGTAAATTCTTGAAAGCTAAGGCGGGGAGCCATTTGGGTTTCTTAGCTAGCTTGATGGGAGATGATCGGGATAAATCCCCTACAGACGTAGTGTTGATAGTATCAGATTTTCTAGATGTCTTCCCAGAGGAATTACTAGGGTTACCCCCACAAAGAGAGATTGAGTTCAAGATTGATCTTTATCCGGGAATCGAACCCATATTCATTATTCTCTACCGGATGTCACCCTTGGAGTTGAAAGAATTGAGGAAGCAGTTGGATTATTTGTTAGCGATTGGGTTTATCCGTTTAACTACTTCACCTTGGGGAGCCCCGGTCTTCTTTGTGAAGAAAACAGATGAGACACTACGGTTGTGCATAGATTACCGGAGGTTGAATCGGGTTACTGTGAAGAATAAATACCCTTTGCCACGAATTGATAACTTATTTGATCAGTTGAAGGGTTCGAAGTATTACTCCAAGATTGATCTTCGCACAAGGTATCATCAATTACGGATAAAGGAGGAAGATATTCCTAAAACTGCCTTCCGTACATAGTATGGTCATTTCGAGTATACCGTGATGCCGTTTGGATTGACTAATGCTCCAATAGCCTTTATGGATTTGATGCACAGGATATTTCGGCCATATTTAGATCAGTTTGTCATTGTGTTTATTGATGACATCTTGATTTATTCATAGACCCAAGATGAGCATGGACGTCATCTCTCGATTGTGTTATAAACATTGAGAGAACATAAATTGTATGCGAAGATGAGTAAGTGCAAGTTTTGGATGAAGGAAGTGAAATTCCTTGGTCATGTTGTGTCCAAACAAGGGGTAGCCGTTAATCCTGCAATGATTGAGGCCGTGATGAAATGGGAACCACCGAGGAATGGGATGGAAGTACGCAGTTTCTTGGGGTTAGCCGGCTATTATCGTAGGTTTGTGGAAGGGTTCTCAAAGCTTGCAATGCCAATGACTCGCCTCACAAGGAAGGGAGAAAAATTCATGTGGACTCAAGCGTGTGAGCTAGCCTTTCGCACCTTGAAGAAGAAGTTGACAACGATGTCTATCCTCATTATACCTAGTAATGGGGAAGGATACGACGTCTACATCGATGCTTCACTACGAGGCTTGGGGTATGTGCTAATGCAAGGAGGAAAGGTGGTTGTCTATGGCTCTAGGCAACTTAAGGTTCATGAACAAAACTATTCCACCCATGACTTAGAGCTTGTCGCTGTGGTCTTTGCCCTTAAGTTATGGAGGTGTTATTTGTATGGAGAGAAATTCCAAGTGTTCTCTGATCATAAGAGCCTCAATTATATCTTCACACATAAATACTTGAATCTCCGACAAAAAAGGTGGATTGAGTACCTAGAAGACTACGATTTTACACTTAACTACCATCCGGGGAAGGCGAATGTAGTAGCCGATGCACTTAGCAGGAAGTCTCGGGGTGAACTCAATATTTCCATAGGTGAATGGAAGTTGAAGGATGCCCTTGGAGATTATGATCTATGGGTTGGAGAAGATGGATCCCAACTATGCTTGTTCAACCTTATGGCTCAACCTACTCTCCAACATAGGGTTATGGAATTGCAATGCTTGGATCCTGAATTAGCGTCGATTCGAGCTAAATTGGAGAATGGAGAAACTATGGAGGGTTGGTCTTTGAGAAACGGAATTGAGATATGAGGAGAAGCTATGTGTTCCCGATGATTCGTCCCTAAAGGAGGAGATACTTGGAGAGTGTCATCGCTCTAAGTTTGTTATCCACCCCAGTAGCACAAAAATGTATAAGGACATGAAGCGTCAATATTGGTGGAAGGGAATGAAGAAGGATGTGGCAAGGTTCATAGTACAATATGCGGTGTGCCAGCAGGTGAAGATCGAACATCAAAAGCCAGGAGGATTACTACTGTCTTTGCCTATCCTAGAGTGGAAGTGGGATCACATCACCATAGATTTCATGTCGGGTTTACCATGGACGTCGCGCGGGCATAATGTAGTATGGGTTATTGTGGATATACTCACCAAGTCTGCTCATTTTTTGGGTATGAAGACCATGGACACATTCGAGAATTTGAGCCAGCTGTATATTCGTGAGATTGTACGATTGCATGGAGTTCTGTTTTCTATCATGTCGGATCGTGATTCTCGGTTTGTAGCGCGGTTCTGGCAAAGTCTACAACAAGCCATGGGGATAGAGTTACATTTCAGTACAACTTTTCATCCCCAAATGGATGGCCAATTCGAGAAGGTGATACAGATTGTGCAAGACATGTTACGTGCTTGCGTGTTGGACTTCAAAGGAAACTAGAATGATCACTTGCCATTGGTGGAGTTTGCGTATAACAACAGCTATCAGACAATCATTGGGATGACACCGTATGAAGCATTATATGGAAGACCGTGTAGATCCCCGACATGTTGGTTGGAAGCCGGCGAGAGTAGTTTGTTTGGACTGGAGATTGTTCGAGAAACTACCGAGAAAATTGAACTCATCCGAGGGAGGCTATGCACAGCACAAAGTCGACAGAAAAGCTATGCAGATCAAAGACGAAGACCATTGGAATTCAAAGTGGGAGACTACGTGTTCCTCAAAGTGTCGCCCAAGAAATGAGTATTTAGATTCGGCAAGAAGGGTAAGTTAGCGCCAAGATATACCGAGCCATTTGAAGTGATCAAAGTTGTGGTCAAAGCGGCGTATCAGTTGCGGTTACTAGCTCAGTTGTCTGGGGTACATGACGTGTTCCACGTGTCGATGTTGAGAAAGTGTCAATCGGATGCAACGCCTGTCGTAAACTTGGAAGATATTGAAATTCAAGATGGAGCAACCTATGAAGAACAACTGGTGAAGATTCTCGACACCAAAGAGAAGGTACTCTGCAACAAAGTCATCTAACTAGTGAAGGTTTTGTGGCAACACCATGGAGTGCTAGAAGCTACTTGGGAACCGAAGCTAGAAATGCGGGAAAAGTACCCGCACTTATTCGCTACTTGAGGTAAGTTTCGAGAATGAAACTTTCTTTAAAGGGGGTGGATTGTAAACCCTCACATGTCTAAACTATCAACAATCGTCCAATTAGCTTCGTTTTACATTTAACGTCTCTATTTACATCCTAAATCAAAATATAAGAATAATAAGTATATTTAGGCTCCAAATAAGTATAAAAGACTAAATATTAAAAGAGAAAAAAATATGACATTTTGCATTCTCATCAATTAGCTAGCTTAGAGGAATTGAAGAAAAATGTTGATAGATATACTAGTTCTACATCATGTTGTTATAAATGATTCTAGGAGACGGATGGTAATTTGGTTTTGGTTAATGAATGATGCTAGACATAGATCTTTATACAAGCCATACTATCTATATTGAAGATGGGTATGAGATATTTGTGACAAAAAACACCCAAACTCGATTTAGACAAGTATAGAAGAACCAAACAGTCCGACAGACTACCTTTCACCAATTTGATCATAACTCTTTGTTGAAAATTTCATATTGTGCATCATTATTTTTGTTAGAACCCTAACTCATATATCTTTCCAACCATATAGGTCACACATACTAGAAATATCTGAGTCATATCAGTTTATTCTCTGAAGTTGATCAAAAATCTGTACTATGGTATTCCTTGGATAGTAAAATATTGTACTTTCTTCTTAGACGTTGAAGTTGTAAACCCCCACATGTTTATCTTAATATAGTAATGTACTTATTTTGTGATTCTTATATATATAATGATGTAAGAATAAATCATATATATTGAAACTGTAAAAATAAATATTAGGGAGGAATAAAATAATAATTTTAATATTTCGAGTGTAAATTTATTTTAGTTTTGAAATAAATCATAAAAATAAATATTTTTAGGTTAAAATAACATCAAAAATGAATCCGGAACGTTGAAAAACCTTAGGGTAGTCATATGGATTAAATTGGAGATTTTTAGCGGTAAAACCGTAATTTTAGAGAAAACCCAAATTCCAGCCTATGAACAGTAACCGTCGAGACTGCTGTGTTTAAAACACAAATTTCAGTCCATTTGCTTCTATTTATTTCATTCCACTCTCACCCCAAACCTTTTAGCACCCTAGGGGAAGATAGAGGAAAGGGATAAAGAAGGTCTCTAGAACTAGGATTTTTGGCTTGGAACTTTGATTCAAGGTAGGGGTTTCTCTCACTCTTGTTAATTGAGACTAGGGCTATATATATATATATATATGTTTTTGACTCTAAATCTTAGATATGTGTTAGTAAATCTTTGATGTTTGATATTCTTGCAAATATTGTCATGTTTAAAACAAGGTTATGGTTGGATTGCCATGAAACCACTATTTCTTATTTTGAAAACCCTTGTTCTCATGAGAGGTGGATTTTTCTCTCAATATTCATTTGTTCTTGATTTCTAAAATTTTAGTGCTTTGTGTTGAGTAATAAATGATGTTGTTGTGATCTCTTGTATTTTTCCTTAATTGGTTATTGGAATTGTTACATGATAAATTTTGAGATTTTGAGATATGCTTGTAAAAATGAGAAATTGTGGATTTTGTATTTATTTGGAATTATTGGTGAATTGAGAATATTTTGGTTTCCTCATTTGTATGGTAGTTGTGATGGACTTGGGTTGCCATTGAGAGATGTCATAGAGTGTTAGAGATTAGTCCATCCCAGTGGAGGTAAGATGGATTCCTAACACTTGTAGTGGGTTGTCATCTGGTAATGCGACCACTATCGTTCACTGGAGTTCGAACAATGGATGATATATTTTTCCTGGGAAGGGACTCGTCACTGCCATTGGGATGGTAGACGCCCTTTCCTAAAGTGCTTGAGATTATGATCGTGATTGTGATTGGTGGACTAGGTATAATCGTTGGATAGATTCATTAGAAGCAATCAATATACAGGATAAGGAGATGAACCAAAATACATGGGATGATGGGTTGGATCGTCTTGCCAGTGCATAGGTATGGGACAATGCATCGGAAGGCGTCCTTCCTAAATGGCTTAAATTTGAAAATTGTATATTGTTGTGAAATTTACTTTATTCTTTTACTTGATTATTGTTACGTTTTAAACTGTGGATCTATTTAAAATGTCATGTTTTTCCTTAAAAATTGATATATGTTATTTACAAAATGAGACCGACCAATTTTTATTTGTTTCTAAACCTTGTTCGAGTTTGGAAGGATTTTTCTATAGAGCTTCGTGCTCACCCCCTACAGTTAAACATTTTACAGATTATGGCCCAGAGGAGGAGCTCGGTGCTAACGAGCTGGGCCATGGAGAAGCTTCATTAGAGGGGTACTTGGATCCCGAGTGGGAAATCTAGAGATGTCGTTTATTTTTGTGCTAGACTTGGAACAATTATATACAATCATGTAAAATCTTGTATTTTGTTTATTCCGCTGCTAAGTTCAAATGTAATTCTTTTGATGTAGTAGCCCTGGTTTGGGCTTATTCTTTTGGATAATGTTGTAAATATTTTATGGATAAATGGACCCGGTGTGGTCAATGTAGTATAATTGCACAAGTTGTGTTTTGGGTAGAGCTCCCCGAACAAAGAGACTCTGCCCGAATGTTATTAAATTAAGGACCCCCGGTTATTTATGAATTTTATTAGTTGTTCTCATGGTATGAATGATTTTAGAAGGTAATGCATTCCAGGGTGATTTTTGGGGCTTTACAATACTTGTTGCGCATGCATGCCACCTAATACGCAACCTGAAAAGTTGTCACACACGCCTAAGGCTTTATCGTGCTTGACACGTGTTACCTCTAAATTCTTCCATTGTGTTGTCATGCTTGTCATGTGTCACCTCCACATTCACCCACAGAAAGACCTCTTTTGACACGTTTCCTACGACACACCAAAATTTATACTTATTACACCTTCTAGATTACTAAGGATATTTAATGTCGCTTATTTTTTCTGGCATAAAACATATCCATTATTACAATCATCAAACAAGTTTTTACACAATTGACTCACTTATGTATGTGAAATCTCCAAAAAAAAAAAATCATATCAATCACATTAAAATTCTAATATTCCTTAAAATCATGACTCTTATTTTATTAAAGTTCAGGATGCTGCACCTCGGATAATTTTGGTCCAGTTAAAACGCGCGTAAATTGTTGAAAAGTTCAATTCAAAGACCTATATTCTCAGTTACTCTAGGCAAGGACTCTTTAAGTCATTAAATCTATGTCAGCTAAACTTTTTTTCATCTAGTCCAATCTAACTTAATCCTCTTTTTTAATAACTCACGTTGGTTTCATTCTTTTTATAATAATGCTATGGCCACCAAGACAATTACCAAAACTTTTCTGCCAATTGATATGGAATATGACATGTCACATGCTTGGGGCCCACTTATTAACTTATACTAGCCCACACATGCAAGTTCTAGCAGAGGCTGTTATTTCCCTCAAAATTGCCGCCAAATGAAACCTTATTTTTGTTCAAATTTATCACAGTTGAGCAATTCAAAAGCATACCATTCACTCTATTCAATCTCTAAATCAAGTAGAAAACAAGAGATTTGCATAACAAATTTTTGGTGTAATTATTTTCATCAGAACAAATCATTTTTATATTTTGTTGTTGTATAGAAATGGAAGAAAAAGTACCAAGTGTGGCTCTATAAGCATTGGGTCAAGTGAAGAAAACAATGAGAATGAAATGGAACAATTAACAAATGTAGAATACAAAATAGAGGACCCTAAGGTTAGTATGTTATTTAATTATGTTGCTGAGCTTTCAAATTTTATACAAGATATGGGAAGGAAATGGATTTTCCCGTGTGTAGAAGAACTTCTTCATGGTGCAGGAGCGGAGCAAGGAATTGGCACTAACTAAAAATTTAAAATTTTTCCTTCTTAAGGATTACAGTTAAAGACAAATAAATTTTTTAAATCATATATAATACCTAAAATTTTATTGAAAAAAGTGCCAAAAGACGATATACATGGTATATAGAAACAAAAAAAATCTACAAAACAAGGTTCTAATTAGACCATTTTTCAAAAAATGAGACTAACTATAGTCTTTTACAATTGACCTCGACATGATTTCATATTTTGAAAGTATTGTATGATAACATCATTATCAATACAATCAAAAATGTCATTCTCTATGTATACAATCAAGTTATTTTTTATCCATTGATCGCCCATTCAATAACACAATAGATTATACACAATCTTCATAGTCGAAAATGCTCTCTCTACTATGACATTCACAACTAGCAAGATCAATGTCAATGTCACAAGTAAGTAGATCAATGGATATACTACATTTTTTTTTTGGTCTCAACCATTTTCTGAGCAAGATCTCCAATCCCTAGCAAACTTGAAAACTCAATACTAGAGCATATCAATAATATAACTATCCAATTGATCAAAAAGTATCATGAGCTCTAGTGAATAAAATTCTTTCAAATAAAATTGGGCAAGATGAACCAATTTATCTTTGGCAAAAGCTAAGAAGGAATCAGAAAGACTTAAACATGTCACACAAATAAGCAAATTAGTGTTTGACTCAATAAAGTGACAATTTAGTTCTTGAAGTTGCATATCTATGACGGTATAAAATAACTCAACTTGATAGGAATGCAAATTTGTCTTTTCTTGAGTACATTTTGACCTTCCTTGAGCTTTAAAGATATCGTCCATCTCTTGAATAACTATCTCATGTTTTTCACAAAAAAATGATGTGACATCATCGAGAAAACAACTCCAACCAATTTCCCTCTTCATTTGAAGTCATTGCTTGGATACTTGAACTAATGTCATGGCATTTACGACATCTTAATCTTTCCTTTATAATACCCGCGACAACTCATTTGTGATTCTCATCAAATGAAGATTGAATACAAAATCAAAAGTCTGTAGGAAGTCCAAAAGACATCCCCTCTTTGTTCTACATTTATACCATCTTCAAAAACTATATCAAGTACATCAATCACTGATGAGAACATATTAGTCAAACTAATTAGAGAATAATAATGTGAACCCTAACGTGTATCACAAGTATGTGTAAGATTAGCTTCCTGATTTAGGTCTTGCCCACTTGAAAGCTCCTCTTTATCGAGTAATTCAATATCTATAGCCACTTGTTTCTCCTAAGAATATCTCGTTGTTTACATGAGGCTTCCACAAAATTCACAAATATTAGAAACCAAGTAGAAAATAGATGTGATTTGAATATGATTATTTGCAACGGGCACAAGAGCTATTTGCAATTAATGAGAAAAACAATGGATGTAATATGCACAAGAATTCTCCTTCATTGTAAGTGTCTTGAGACCATTGAACTCACATCGCATATTACTAGCCCCATTGCTACAACTTTAGAATTGATCACCTAAGTGTAGATTGTCGCGAAGTAATATAATACTTGGAAATTCAAGGTCGAACCACAGGGAATTGTAACAAAAAGTAATTATAGAAATACCAAAGAAAATTTGAGAGAACAATTTGTGTAAAAAAAATTGTTGAGTTCAAAATATTGATTGGAGATATTTAAACAATATAATAAAAATACTAGAGCATCAGGTACTCTTTCTCAATTCCATACAATAATGATTAAAGACTCAAATTTTAACTTAAGACAAAAATTAGATGTCGGTTGATTCAAGTAACAAATCAAGTAAGAAAATCAAAAGTTATAATCAAAAGATTATACAGGAACCTGAATAATCATCCAATTATATTATTTTATGAAATAATAATAAATACCTCAAGCGTGGAATAACCAGTTATTTACTCATAGAAAAATTCAAGCAATCGATGTACATGACACAACGACTCAATGATTTTTACAGAATAAAAAATTTACTAAGAAATCAGAAGTTAAATTAAAAAAATATCATAAATCATTAAGCACAAAGTTAATAACAGTACCATACTTCGTTGAGAGGTTTTTCCCTAGCCCTAGCCCTAGCTTAGCCTTCTAGCAAGACATAATGAACTAAAACAAAAATAAAAAGATGGAAAAAAGAATAATAATAATCTCTAAATGAGAACCCCTATTTATACTAATAATAAATCCTAAGTATAGGTTGAAAGGAATTCTTTTCCAAAAAAGAAGTCTTGTAAAGTTAAATCTCATGCATAACATCTTTGGAACGCGGGTACAAAATTTGTCCAGACTTCGAGCTTGAATTTCGCATATTTTGAGGTTGAATCATGAAACTTTCGTGAAAAACACTTTTGTAGCCCTTGAAGTCTTCTTTTTAACCCCAAAAAATCAAGTAAATAGGATATCAAATTCAAAGGTTATGACTAAAATACTGAAGAGATGTCAAATCCTTTTCTTCTTGGACACTTTCCTAATCCAACTCTAAATGAGTTTTCTTCCATGTTGGACTCATATCAGGATTGAATTGCTGTCATATCTTCAAATTTTCCAATCTCAATCTGGACTCTTCAATCCTTATCAGTTATCATTATTCCTCTAGTGATTGCTTCACTTGTATTATTCATTATTACTTTAAATCAACCAATTTACCTGCAAAATAAACCAAAATAGAAAAAGTATCAAACTAAAAAATCAAGAAATTTAACACATTTAATCACAAATAATATGCAATTAACCAATCATTAAATATAATAAAATAATAATTTTGATGGTTAATCACCCATCGTAACCTTCCCCGCACAATCTTGACAAGCTCAATCCATGTCTAACAAATAAATCTTGTTCAGTTGCCTTAAATGAGAGAGCACTAGTATTAGTAACATGTTCAAAACCTAAAAGGTGTTCAACTACATGTCCCTTCTTGTCCACAAATCATAACACAACAACCATTTGCTCCTTTGTTGATTCATCTCGTGATTCATCAATAAGAACAAAAAAAAGTGCATCACCAAGATGGATCACAATAGCATTACAAGTTTCAACAGAAGTTGTATTTACAATGTCTTTTTGAATTTCAGATGAAGTCAACTTTAATATTCTCATTGTAATCAACAAGGAATCTAAGAAGCTCAAGGAAGTTTCTTTGATTACTTGAATTCTCAGATTCATTGTGACCACGAAATGCAAGCCCTTGCCTTAGAAGAAATCAAATACAATCAATGAATGCATTCAAGAGGGTTCTGTACTCACTTCGAGCTAGGTTTGACTGATTGAAGAAAATAGCTTTAATACTTTGCTTTGGATTTAATAAATCTTGACATTTTCTTCAAGCTTGGTTGTGAGAACTATTAACGCCTCCAACATGCATTTGAAACTTCTCTATTTTCTTCCAATTTGAAAAGCCCAAGCTAACAAAGGTTTCACCACCTGATTGTTCTCCCACATGTGATTTAAAAAGATAATAGCGCAAGTAAAATGTTGCATCTTTTGTTACACTATGCTCAAGCCAATTACGAAACTAAGAAAACTAAACTTTGTTAAACCGTTGAAGTTTAACACCAAATCCTTTTGGTGGAAAATTATGGTCAAGGGGTTGACAAGGACTCTTTTGTAGATAAGCTCTACAAATTTGGTCTCGATCATTAGGATTATAATTCATAATCCGAGACCGTAGTCCAGGATCCGAAGGAGGATCCACCAAATTAATATCTACATGACTTTTATTTAAAGAATCACCACCTTTGTTTGGAGGAGGTGATAATTCCGACACATAGTTTCTCTTGAAGTATTTTTCCACTATTATTTTAAAAAATTATTCAAGAGAATGGGTTTATACATCCACTTTTGTAATTAAAAAAATTATTTTTTCAATTTTATCCCTAGCATTCTAGTGGAGATATTGTATTAGGAAGCAAATACAAGTACAAATGCATAAAAATATCCAATTCATAATTTTAATAAATCCAAGTCATATCATTCAAAGTATTAAAAATAGGTTTAGATTGAGAGTTACTGAAAAATACTTTATATTATTGACACAATAACTGCAACTCAAGGTCTTCAAGACATCCCCAATTACTACTCTAAACTATAACAAATCAAGAAAATAATTAGGACAAAATGCACAAAAATATAAATTAGAGTTAAAAATTAAAATGCACAAAAAATTAGAAAATTACCAAGCCTAAGTAATTCAAAATTTTTAAAACAAAAAACTAATTTATTTTGTGTGCATTGTGTGCAATGTGTGTGTGCGTGTTGATCAAGAAAGATAGAGAGAGAGAGAGAAAGAGAGAGAGTTTACTTGTGGCAGTGGGCCTATTGTCGGTGGTGGGTGCAAGCATCGACAAAGAGGACTCAAGGAAGATGGATGTCTTTACTCTTCTATCTTCTGGCTGGGCATGAGTGAGAGAGAGAAAACAAGAGAGAGAGGAGAGAGAAAGAGAAAGAGAGAGAGAGGAAAGGAAAGATATGGTAGGTTTGGATGGTGTGTTGTGCCTGTTGTAGCTGGTGGTGGCCCAAAGGTTTTGTTTTTCAATAGGTTTGGATGGATAATGGTGGGTCAAAGATTTAGTTTTTAAATAGGTTTAGGTGGATAGTGATGGGCTCAATTTTTTTGTTTTAAATGGACTTAGTTTTTTAATTCTTTTGGATAGATAGTGTGGGCCTAGTATTTTTATCTTTGATTTTGGGTGGGAACATATAAAAAATGATACAAATATATAATATATATACCTAGTTAATAAAATTTTTTTTTAGGGGGGCACTTGCCCATCTTGGACCATGCCTCCCTCCACCCCTGGCTACCAAGTTGTTGTTCGTAGTATGATGAGTCATTTTGACTTACCAGAGTCTTTTTGGGGCTAAAACCTTAAAGTTCGCAATTTATATCATAAATCGAGTTCCCTGTAAGGTTGCACTTGAAACTCCATGCAAAATATAGATTGGAAGATTACCAAAACTTGGTCATAATCATATTTGGGGATGTCATTCCGAGGCCAAGTTATATAATCCTGAGATAAAGAAACTTAACCCTTAGACCGTCTCTTGCTATTTTATTGGATATCCTAAAAGGTCCTTGAGTTAAAGATTTTATTGTCCATCTAGAAATATAGAGATAGTGAAACCAACCTTGCTAGGTTTTTTGAAGATGACCATGTTAGTGGGAGTTCGTAATATAGGAAAACTAGTTTTCACGACGATAGTGGAAATGTTGTAGCCCTTAATTTCCCACTAGTTCTTCTAGCTCATACAAATGTTTCAATCCCTCTCACAATTGAGAAAGAAGTAGTTGTGCCTCTAATTTCTCAACATTCGGCTTCCCTGAGTGGTGGATCCCATTTCCTTAAGAAGATCTATTAGAGTGCGTAGATTAGCCATACCTAAAGAGTATGAGATGTACTTACAGAAGCATGAATGGGTCTTTAAGGCCAAAAGGGATTCATAGTGGAAAACTAAGAGATTCAAGGCCAAGTTGGTTGCTAAAGGTTTCAAGCATAAACTAGGATTAGATTTTTCAGAGACATTCTCTCTCATTTCCTCCAAAGACTCCTTAACAATTATCTTAGCATTGTAGCCCATTATGATCTAGAGTTGTATCAAATGGATGTGAAAACGCCTTTTCCTGAATGGTGATCTTGAAGAAGATATATACATTGCTTAGTCTAATGGGTCAAAGGCAACGGACATCTTGTTTACAAACTAAAGAAATCCATTTATGGATTGAAACAAGCCTCAAGGAAATAATAGCTGAAATTTAACTAAGTTATGGTTGAATATAGTTTCAAAGGGAATATTGTTGATAAATGCTTATATCTCAAGGAGAGTGGGAGTCAATTTATAATTCTTATTCTCTATGTGGATGACATCTTTCTTGCTAGTAATGAAAAACATATGCTCTAATGACACAAAGCATTTTCAATCAAATAATTTTGATATAAAGGACATGGAAAATGCAGAGTATGTTCTTGGAATTAACCTCCATTGGGATTGCTCTG
Source organism: Ilex paraguariensis (assembly GCA_963454935.2). Classification (NCBI taxonomy): domain Eukaryota; kingdom Viridiplantae; phylum Streptophyta; class Magnoliopsida; order Aquifoliales; family Aquifoliaceae; genus Ilex; species Ilex paraguariensis. Next base: position 9,464 of record CAUOFW020006148.1, on the reverse strand, counting down.
TTGGTCTATTGGGTTTTTCTTAGAAAACTTATATTGATAAGGTGCTCAAGTGATTTGGTATGCAGAATTGTGCTCTTGGTAACGCCCCATTGGTCAAGGAAACAAATTCAGTTAGGACCAATGCCGCAGAAGTCAAATTGAAAAGAACCAGGTAAATATAAAAGAGAATGCCTTTGCTATTGGCAGTCTTATGTACATAATGATATATATATCAATCTGATATCTTGTGGATATGTGTAATGCCCCAAAATTCATGTTGAAAGACATTAATATCTATACAACATCCAACCATTAGAGTATCTAAAATAATCATTTAAATAAAACAAATCATTCAACATCCAATCACTAACTAGATTAACTCCCAAAAGAAGATAAACATATTCTTAGTTTTACAACCAAACCAAAATAATTATTCTCCTTCCATGAATTAAATTAAAATATCCATATCATGAATATAAACCCATTGGTTAATACTCAAAGCTAAATAAAAAATCTCTAAATCTCCACATCATGATCCCACTCCACTTGCTCACCTAGCCTAAGATCTTCCTCAAAACTGAAATCTGAAAAATGTTTTAATGCAGGATGAGCAAAAACCCCAATAGAGAAACATTCTCAAACCTAACAAGGTTTTGAAAACATAAAACATGTAAGCCTCACTTTGCAAAATAACATATAAAGATTTTAATTAAAGCAGTGACAATTGATAAGATCTCGGGTTTATGGTAAACACAATCAAATTCATGAACAAATAAGATTAGCTCTCAAGTCATATATATCAACATATATCTCATGTGCATTTACAAGTTGACTAACATGAATTCATACATCGAGAATATCTTGGCCCACACACACACCCAATCCTTGCAAAGATGACTCTTTTCAAGAAGCCCGTATACCGATGCATTAGTAATGACGTAACTTCCTAGGAATAGTTTACTAGCCTTCTGCGTCGATCACCATGAGCAAATAGTAGTTTGGTCCTTGCAAGACACCAATTCTATTATGAGTGTTAGGAAATCTTCAAACCCCTCAAGATCAGAAACTCATCTAACCCCTCTATGATACCCAGTTAGCCGCAACCCACGTTAATCACACCCATCATACAAGAGATACTTTCTACAATTTTTTTCCATAAAATTCAACGATCAAGAGCTTGGTTCCATAACCTTTCAAAAGTAATGACTCAAGAAAACATGTAACAGATCTTCAATAAACATATTTGCATTGATCATAATCAAAACTAGGGTTTTAGAAATCAAGAACATGTGAGTTTTGATATAAAGCATGAATAAGTTAGGTTATAACTCAAGAACTAGGGTTTTTCAATAAGGAACAAATGAATCTTGGATAAAAATCATTTATATTCAAGAAACGATTCACATAGTTGAAAAGAATCCTCAATAATTGTCTATGTAACATATATATAAGGATTGAAAGTACAAAACTAATAACCCTAGCCTCAATCTTGAATTTGAGAAAGAAACCCTGCATTGATCCATAGTGACATTACTCCTAAGGCATTTTGTGTGATTGTTTACACATTGATGTCCCAACCCAATCTATTCCTCTTTTTCATCTTCTTTTCTCCAACACTCTCCTAGACTTATTGGGGTTGAAAAATATGTATAGGAACCCTAAAATAAGTCCATAGGGTATTTATAGAGTTAAAATAGGAGAAAATACTCAAAATAGGATGGAATGGACAAATTCTTTGCCTTGTGCATCCGAACGCGCGTTTTGTCTCATCCAGACGCATGTGATGTTTTGTTTCAGATTTTTGGATCAATTTTGACCTAGTTAGAAGCCGATGCATGAAATTTTTATGAAATACACTTTTTTTAACCCTTGAAGTTTACTTTTCAATGCTGCACGAATCAACTTAATCTAAGTTTAGGGTAAAAGGTTATAGCCTAATACCAAGGTATTGTCAAAATCTTTTTTACCCAAAGTCTCTCCAAAATAGGTTTTAACTCTGGAATATAATACACCTTATATAACCTCTTTCCAAGGCTTTTCAACCTTTTGGACTCAATAATAACCGTATTTTGACCTAAAATCATTTATAAACCTACCTAGCTATCATTCTCAAGCTTAAACAGTTCCAAAACTATCTACACTAAAATCAATACGCACAAAACAGAAACTTCATGATCAATTTTCAACAACGATTTGAAATTTCTATCTTCCTTTGGAAGTACTCTTAATATCATGTTATCCATCTGTAAAATTTGTACGGGGTCTTACAATATCCTTGGTAGATATTAGAAAAATCTCAGTTCTGCACATTGGAAGACTTTGAAGAAAGTATTGCAATACTTGTAGAGGACAAAAGACTTTATGTTAGTCTTTTGTAGATCAGAAAATCTTGAGGTTGTTGGTTATTCAGACTCGGATTATATAGGATGTCGTGATAGTATGAACTCTACTTTTGGATATATTTTTATGTTTGTCCATGGAGCAATTTCCTGGAGTAGCTCCAAGCAGCCTATTATAACCGATTCAACTATGCATGTTGAGTTTATTGGTAGTTATGAGGTAACTCCCCATACAATGTAGTTGAGGAAATTCATAATGTTGATGGGTGTGGTGGAATCTATCCACATGCCATTGTTTGTTTATTGTGACAGTGAAGGTGTGACCAAATATTCAAAGAATGAGCAGACAATCAGAAACACAAAAAACATATAGAGATCAGGTGCCTTCTTGTTTGAGAGAAGGTTTGAAATGGAGTCATTGAGATCCCTCATGTAGTTACTAGATTGATGGTTGCTAATCCTCTCACAAAATGGGTCCAACCAAAGTGTTTTAAAGAGCATGTTAGTCGTATGGGAGTAGTAGAGGCTTTAGATTTTAAAGAGCACGTTATGCTGTATTTTAAAGAGCACGTTATGTCCCATTATAGTTCAATTCATGTTTTATATTTTAGTTATGGTTGAATATCTACTCTTACAATAAAGTTAATTATGTTCTTATTTTCAAATTATACTTGGTAAACCTTTATCTTGATAGGTTGGTGATGTTTTTCACATAGTGGTATGCTGTAATATATTATAATGGCACACTACAAGTGTGAAACATTACAGACATATGAAATGTATGCTTATGATTGTATGAGGTGTGTACATTTCTTTATTATCCACTTCATTAAAATCATATAAAGTTAAACTCTTAATTCTATTAATGACATTATCTTTGAGACCATGAAACTATCTTGGAGTCAATAAATTGGAACTCCAAAAAATTCATGATCCATGGTTATTGTTGCTTTTAGTATTGAGTGAAAATTAAAGCAATATCCAAGTTGTTTTGGCAATCATTGATTAGCCATGAATATTGCATGATTACTTTATTTATGGTTGGCTAATTACATTGGGTAAGTGTGAGATCCCATATTTTACATAAATATAAATGATATTAACTTGATGGTATTTTTAAAATCATTAAAATGATGAAATAAATTTTGAATCATTGTTAAATGAATAGTCGCATAAGTTTGAGCTACATGCGTATTGACTTTTGGGTGAAATTTAATTTTTGAGTTGTTTATGGTTGATATGGGTAATTAAGTAAATTTATAAAGTTTTTTGGGTCAAAATAACATTACCATTGAATGTGGGAGGTCCAAAAATCTTGGAATAGACGTTTAACTCATATAGTGGTTCAAATGGGTAAAAACTATAAATTTGGTCTTTTGGGTATAATTTGGCTTGGATTTGTATAGAACTCATAAAAATAAATGTTTTTAGCCTAAAATAACATTAAAAATGGATCCAAAATATTGAAAAACCTTAGGGTAGTCATACAGATCAAATTAGAGAAATTTTGGGACAAAATCATAATTTTAGAGAAAATACATTTTTTTTGGGTCATGTGATCAGTATCCAACGCTAATTTCAGCCCTTATAACCCTAGTTTCACCTCTATTTCTCTCATTTTTCTTACACCTATCATCCAATACTACTCCATAAACCTTATAATTAGAGAGAGAAAGAGAGAGGAATATAGAAGAAGGTCATTAGATATTTGGCTTTTGCTTGAAATCTTAGGAACATTATTTGAAATTCTTGAATTCACTTGAAGATTTGAAGGTGGAGATTGGGTTCTTGGGTTTTGAGGTAGGGTTTTCCTTTCTCTTGAATATACATTGATGCATCTCATGTATAATCTATATCTATTTGTTTAGTATGAGCTAAATACATGCTGTGAAACCCGGAAAAAATTTTAACTTTTTCTGAAAAAAAATGGTAAAATGGTAATTTGCCATTATAGTGCGGGTTAAAAAACTAGTATTTTTATAGACCTCGGATGATGAAACGGACCTCACCGTTGGATTCATCTCACGAAATCTAGTTACCCAGACAAATTTTGTCGAATTCTGAGATAGTCAAGATTTTTCACATTTTTCGAGGTGACGGGTGTTCGATGACCCCTAAAAACGAAATTTTTATAAAAATTTTAAAATTTGAAAAATATTTTAAATAAAATTCATATAAAATATTTTGATCTTAAATCGGTACGAAATTTAATCGTTTCGGGATGAAAACGGACCCGGACAAAGGACGACACTTGGCGCGACGAGGGCCAAGTGTTTAAAAAGTATAAAAGTGGGCAAATATCTGAAAAATCATATATTTGCTCTTCATTTGGCCGGCTGGATCAGACCCAAGAGCAAAGAAGAAAAAAATATAATTCTTCAAGCTTTCTTTCGCCGATTCTCGGAGTTCCGTCGGTCGGAATTCGTCGGGCCAAGAATTAAAGTCGATCTACGCGTGGGTACCAAAAATAAAGATTTTCATCGAAGATTCAAAGGGAGGATTTTGGAGAAATCTAAGCTTTGGACTTCAATCTTGTTCTTGAGGCTTCCTACAAATTCTTTACGCCTCAAGAGGTAGGATTCCTCCTACTTGGACCTATTTCTAACCTAAGGTGTCTATAGGGTTCATGTGGGCTGTTTTGGGTATTTCTAATATTTTTCCATTATGATTGGTGCTATGGAAATGGGTGGGATCAATTCTAGTGTGAATTGGTAGTTAGAAAGTGCTAGTTTGTGATTTCTTGAATGTTTAGATAATTGGTTATATAAAATCCATATATTCTGATTTTTATTTTGTTTGAATGATCCATATAAAATCTTGGCTTGATTTTGGTATATGGAAGTATTTATGTAATCCCTTGGAAATTGGGATCATGTGGGCATGCTTTGTGTTTTATATTATGCCTTGTGAATGAAATGTAATATTAGCATGTATTATGTGTTATCATGTTGATGGAGTGTTGATATATGCTCTTGGATATATTGAACTTGAAATAGTTATGTGATTATATGCAAATGATATTAATTGTCATGGTATACAATGATATTTAAAAATTGTCATATGGCATGCATTGCAATATGGACATGGAATTAACATCACATTCATGGGCTACATGCATGAGTGTGGGTGTAGGGTTGCATGGATGATCAACACCAACATTGGTACTTGATAGTAGGCTCGGGAAAGTGGGATGGAACGTCCTACGGAGTCGCACGATGACATGCATAAGAAAACTTGTGTCGGGTATAGCAAGTAGGGCTATACACTCCCTCGGGTGAAAAACTCGACCACTTGGTTCATACACTTACCGGCGGTGAAATTCCAGAAAAGTGTAACGGCGTACGGAGCCGGAGGTGCGATTCCTGAATCCGATACCCCATAAAGGCACATGATTTTGATATATAAATTATTCATTTGATGGGAAACATCCAAGAATGAATTAGTTTTATGACATATGGTTGATTTCAAAATAATTTTTGGATGTGTTTCATCAAAGACGTTTGTTTTACACGTAAGTGTCGCATTGTGTTGTGGGAGTCGGTGTGGGCTCGGGATAGCATGCATGGGTGAGTTTCATCTCATTACTTGGCATGGTATCATGATTTTCTAACATTGTATTATATGTTATTGTTGGAGGGAATACTTGTTGTGAAATGTTGCATTTATACATTGCATATGCATTTTAGGTGATGAGTAGCCTCTGTAGGGATTATTCTACTGGGCATTGGCTCACACTATATGGGAAACATTTCAGGTGTGGGTCATGCACCAATGGACGGCTCACAATCAGGGTCACATGGTTGAAGAAAAGCCGACTTGTGGCTTCCAATCCATTTTTTTTTTTGTAAAAGTAGATTTGTAATTAAATTTTGGCATGTAATGTGTAAAGGGATTGTAATAGAGTATATATGGACTGTTTTAATATAACCTTGCATATTTTGATATAAATATGATGATTGGACCCAGTGTGGTCAAGTTTTACGTATAAAATGGACCTGTGTGGTTATGGTATTATATTGGACCTCGGATGGGTCATGTAAATATTGATTGCACAGATTGTGTTTTGGGGTAGAGCTTCCCGTACAAAGGAGACTCTGCCCGGATTTCGTTAAATTATGGATCCCGGTAAATGGGACACAACGGTACGATATCGAGTTATACGGTATCCATGGGCATTCCGTGGGTTGATGGGAAATTAACGGACCCCATGAATTTGGGGTGTCACACATGCTATGAGTCTTAATTAAATGATCAGTTTACTATGAATTTGTAAACTTACATGCATTAAATGAATTTGGATATTGTGGGTTTGAAACTCTAACTTGATTTTTGTTGTGGGTGTTTGATTGAACTTAAGATTTTGGATTCTTTAGAATATATGTGATTTTGTATTTGATTTGTCTCTTAAGAATGAGTATGTTCCTTTATAAATGTGTATTTAGAGATTTTATGTCTATCATGTGTTTGATGTAATGTCAAAGTGACTATAAGTATTGAAATGAGAAATTGTGGAAAGGGGTATTGATTTTTATGATATGATTGAGTATATTTTACCATAATTTGGGGTATTGTTGAGTTATTTTAAAACATGAAAAGGGTGGTATTGATCTATATAACTTTTCAATCATTTAATTTGTAAAATTTTCCATAAAATAGTACAAATTGTATTATTGGTGTGTATGTGAGTTATTTTAAAAATGTGTTATGTTGAAAATAGAAATGTGAGATTTTGTAAAACTATGGATTTTTTTTAAAAGTGTCAAAGTTATGGTTGGTACCGATAGGTAGAGGGTTTGAAACTTGTACGCTCGGTACCGACAGACAGAGGGTTAGTAGATGGTTAGGGTCCTTGAGGGGGTTACCAAGGCAACTACTAGCCCTAGGGGAGATTGGTGATGGTAGTGGTTTTCGTTGACAGCCTATATGGCATCACAAATTGTGCCCTACACATCCCCCTTAAAAAGAAAGAAGGACGATGAGACTCTAGGATGTAAGACCCAAAAGGTTCCCCGAGAATGGTTCATTCATGAACTGGTGTTTGTTTGATGATATATGTCCATATGGGTAGCATACATGAAATTTGGGTGCCAGAAACCAATAGCCAATATTTCAACAAATCTCTTGAGTGGAGTGAGGTAAGGTGAGGTTGAAGCGAAAGTACGTAGAGTTAATATTTTTTGAAAAATATCTTAGAAAGAACAAGTTTATGGAATTGTGTTCAAAATAATAAATGATTACTTTACTAGATTTATTATACATATATTTGTATAAAGATTTCTCACTTCGTAATTTAAAAAATCTATGGTGTTGCATTATGTTTTAAGAGGAAATGCTTTATAGGGTTGTCTTGAGATTTGATTTTGATTTGGTAAATTCCTTGATGTTTCACGTATGTATTTCAAATGATAGTACGTAGTGTACTTTCAAAAATGCTTACTACCTATCGTGTACCTAGACTTATTGATAAATTATTTTATTACCTATCATTATGATTGTGAAATGTTGGTATTTAAAATCTTGTATATGCTTGAGAAAAGGATTATCCTACTGAGTGTGTGGTTGCTCACCCCTATCATTTACATTTTCAGTTATGGGCATATGTTGGTGGATTGCATAGTGGGAGTATCGAGACAAAAGATAGTTGTTATGGCTTTCTATATTTAGTTTGAGTATGTAAAGAACAATGTACAATGATGTATATTATTGAGGATTTGTAAGTGATTTATATCTTGGTTAATTTGAGGGAATATGTATAGATTGAGACCTTTTAAATGGTTTATTTATAAAGATTTTAGATATTCTATATATTATGTTCATGACGAAGAACATTGGATAAATAGATTATAACCCGGGTTTGGGAGAACTGTGTTGGCCTCCATTTGTTACCCTGGTTTTGAACAGTAATGATTTATTTGTAGATGTTATCAGAACGGAAGTTTATGGTTGATATTATGTGAATGACTAGTCAGGTATAACTATTAAGTTTAATGCTCATAGGTAGCTCTCACCAATTATCTAGATGCCCAATTTTTAAAGGAAACTCTGCCAAAATTTTCAAAAAAAAATGATTTATTTAAACTAAAGACATACTTTTTTAAATGTTTTTTACAATAAACCGGCATGTGTTTTTGGAATAAACAAAGTATTTTTTTTAATCACGCTTTTGTGAAATTTGGGGCATGACAAGTTCATATCTGAGTTTAGGGATTAGGTCTTATATGGGAGCTGTAGGGAAATGAGTGTGCTACTATTGGAGATAGTTAGAAGACATGTGTGGTGACAAAGAAATTGTTTTTGAGTCATGAGTTTTGGATATCATAGAGAATATTAGTGTATTTTAGCTGAGAAGGTATGAAAGTAAAAAGCTTCATGGTATGACAATTTATGATATTATATTTTTTTTAAGTTATGTCAATTTTCATTATTTTGCCTGACCCTTAGTTGCTTCACTTTGTGAAGTCAAGGATATGTTGTAATTCAGTTTTGTTGTTTGGAGATAAGGTCAACTATGATATCCTTTATATAAGTTTTGTTAGGTGAAGTTATTGGAATTGATAAAGAGTTTAAGAATTGAAGAAAGATTGAAAATTTTGGTTTGATGGTAAAAAAATTTGAGATGGATATATCTTCCATGAAGGTGACTAAGATACTATAATATAGTAAATTGCTCAAATACAATCAATTGGAAGAGTATGATAAAAATAACTAAGGATTGGTGTCGGTTTTGAAATATGAGTAAAAATTGTGATTTTGATTTTGAGTGGATTGGAGGTTGCTTTTTGACCATGTATTTGATTATCGATAGTAGTTTGGAAGTAATATGGATAGTTGGCTAGTATTACTTTGGGTAGAATTAAATTTTAAGTGATGACTTAATTTTTGTACAATTGGGTAATAAGAATTATTCAGAAAGAGTATGATTGGAGGATCGTAGTGCAATAATTGTGAGTTATATTAGATGACTTTGCTTGAAGAATGATTGAGAATGACATGGTAAGTTTTTGGAAGGGAAAAAAATATGGGGTAAGAAAATTAGTAATGACATGAAAAGTATGAGGGATTAGACTATGTGCGAACGTTATAGGATAATATCTCTCTAAAGTACATGAAAGGTGTTATCTTTGGGGCAAAGCATGAACTAGTTCG
>CAUOFW020006147.1:0-24871 GCA_963454935.2 Ilex paraguariensis | reverse complement strand
CATAAACAAAAATTCATATGACTTAAAAGACAAATGGATGTTTTCTAATTATTGGGTCTGTTTAGAGCTGGCTTAAAACCTCAACTTTTTTGGTTTTAGAGGAAAAGAAGCCAAGTCCATTTGGACATAAGCTTATTGGGCACTTTTCCGTCAGCTTTTTGGGTAAAAATAACTTTCATTAGCACTAGGAAAAAGCTAAAAAATGGAGCTTATCCAAGAGCTTCTAAGGAAGCCGGTTTTTCCGGAAACACTCCAAACAGTTCGAATAGCTTTTTTAACTTTAACTTTAACTTTTCATTTTACTTTTCAAATCTTTATTTTGCACCTAAAAAAGCCACTTCAAACGGACATATTATCCATTTATCACATATCTAAAGAGTTTAAATGAGTTGATTACTCTATAATTTTAGCAACAAATATATTTAAATAAACATATAGTTAAATGTACATTCTTATTACTTTAATTAATTTTGTTCACTGTGTAGATGTACCATAGTGAGACGGTAGGTAATTTTTTTAAAATAAAAAATTATTAATGTTGGTTATTATTGTTAAAAAATCTCTAAAAATTCTAGCTATCAAGTCATTACATAACAATAATAATATAAAATAGTTATTTATAGACGTATTTCGGCCGTACCCATATCCTATTTTTTGGGGTATCTGTATCGTATCATTCCCTTATCTTGTATCCGTATCCGTGCTTCCTAGCCTATGGGACACTATTCGTTATTGTCATTTTTATATTGATACTTTGTTCTTATTACATGGTTAATTATGTAAATCTTCCCTTAGGGTAGCACCACATCTGCCAATCAGAAAGGTAAAAGTGACCTTGTGGGTTGTGTCTTAGTTGTGTGTTTGATTAGCTGAGTGCACCATTGTTTCATTATAACTAAGCATGAATGTGATAACTAACTCTAGTTGAAGTCCTTTAGACTCATATGCTATGAAAGCCTTGACCTTGTAAATGTGCAGGGTTTGAGACTGGAGCAGGCGGAGAGATAGAGCAGCTTTCAAGAGGAGCGTGGGAGTAGTTTTTCTTTTGCTTTTCCTTTTCCTTCTGTTCCCTTCATGTGATCATAGTAATAGCCAATAATCTGAATGTAGTTTTGTTTTTCTTTTTTGGTTAAATTGATGGATTATCAATTTAGGAATAGAGGTGAAAATTGACTTTAGGTTAGTAAGAATCGAGTGCAATGTAGCGTATGTGCAAACCTGTTCGTCTGTTTGTCATTTGGTTTACTTAGGTGTTTCTTTTAGTTGTCATTGTATATCTGATCATGGTTTCATTGTAAACTAGAACATATCCTCTCAATGAAACTTGAATCACCGGGGAATAGGATCTAATTCATGCTACTCTCTGTTACTTTTGACCTTTTAAATTAGTCATCGGTACTTTAAAAAGGAGTTAATTCCTGGAATCTTATTGTTGTTTTCAGACTAAGTATTGTAATACATAATTGACTGGTATAGTTTTCTTAGACTTTGGTACATGATTCAGTTCTTTCACTCTTTCATATCTCCCAAACTTTTTTTTTGGTCGGCATCCCAAACTTATTTAATGACTGAATTATGACAACTACAGACATATGTGCTCATTATAAACTTTCAGTGATGTGAATTATGTTTCGACTATCACCAACTTTTTACTTCCACAGCTTGTAATTATGCCAAGGGTAGATGGGTTGCAGATCAAAGGCGGCCCTTGTATTCCGGGTTGGGATGTAAGCAGTGGTTATCGGACATGTGGGCGTGCAGACTTACCCAACGCACTGATTTTTCTTATGAGGGATATCGTTGGCATCCGGAAAACTGTGAGATGCCAGAGTTTGAAGGTTCAGAATTCTTGAGAAGGTCTTGCCCCTTTTATCCCCTGAAGATTTTTTACATTTCAAATATCCAAGCCTTGCTGTTACATTATATGTTTGCAAATCATGACAAGGTCCCAGAACTATCAGGAAAGTCTAATAAAGTATTAAATTTTCTTCTAACTCACATACCGAAGTTTCATCCCATATTTTCCCCACTCTAATAATCATCTTAGTTTTTTCATCTTATTTATGATTTATTGAAACCAATCGCTAATGCATATTTATTTCGATCCCTGAATTCATGTATTTGAAATTTGTCCATATGATTCTGAAAAAACTATCTCAAATCTCATTGCCCTAAATGCGACTATGTTCCAGAATGCAGGACAAAACTATTGCTTTCATAGGTGATTCATTAGGCAGGCAGCAATTTCAATCTCTCATGTGTATGGTCACTGGTGGTGAGGAGAAACCAGAAGTTGAAAATGTGGGCCGGAAGTATGGTCTTGTCAAAGCTCGTGGAGCCATTCGTCCTGATGGATGGGCATATCGGTTTCCACATACCAACACAACCTTCTTATATTACTGGTCAGCAAGTCTTTGTAACATAGAACCTATAAACATGACAGACCCAGCTACAGAATTTGCCATGCATTTGGACAGCCCACCTGCTTTTCTTAACCGATTTCTCAATCAGTTTGATGTTTTGGTACTTAATACTGGACACCATTGGAACAGAGGGAAGCTCAGAGCTAACCGGTGGGTGATGTATGCAAATGGAAATCCGGTTGAAGATAAGAAGCTTGCAGAAATAGGGAATGCCAAAAATTTAACAGTTCATAGTATTGTTAGGTGGCTTGATTTACAACGTTCCATGCATCCACGCCTAAAAGCTTTCTTCCGAACAATTTCTCCAAGACATTTTTTTAATGGGGATTGGAACACAGGAGGTAGCTGTAATAATACCACTCCATTGGCTGGAGGGAGTGAAGTTTGGCAAGATGAATCAAGTGATCCTGTTGTTGAGGGAGCTGTTAAGGGTACTGGGGTTAAGATTTTGGACATAACTGCTATTTCTCAACTGAGGGATGAGGGTCACATATCTCGCTACAGTATAAAAGCATCAGATGGGATACAGGATTGCTTGCATTGGTGCCTACCCGGCATTCCTGATATGTGGAATGAACTCCTTTATGCACAATTATAGGGTATCTCATGTCGTTGAAGAAGGCTTTAAGTGAAAGCGCAAGGACTATCATGCCATTATTTATGTTCGAAATTGGCCTACTGCTGTTTTTGATATATTCTTTATGTAGTAGATTTTCTTTTGAATGATAAATAGAAGCAGCAGCCGATATTTCCATTTCTTACAATTACGACCAGATGGGAACGAGATAGTGGTTAAAGCTGCACATTAGCTTGATGAGGTTGTTGCTGGAAGTGTTGGGGTTTGGCAGAGGTTCTGCTCTGCTTTCATGGCTGTTGTATGTAGGATCACATCCCCATTAATAGACACAATATTTTCTATCTTTAATTAGAGTAGTTTGGTCATTTAATAGATAATATAATTTTATATAAATTATGATTTTTTAAAGAAAAAAATTAAATTTTATTTTTGGTTTTATATTAATAAATGATATAATAAAACATGAATTTTGGTTATAAAATTTAAAATATTTTATATTTTATATTTGATTGAATTATTTTTTGTCTAAAAATAACATTTTAAACTTGAGGGGTCTAAATATTGCACACATATGAACTTTAGGGGGTCTGATCGTAATTTATTAACGGATATTCTAATGGACATTGACAGTTATGCACGTACAAATTTTAGGGGTCTGTGTAATATTTAAATATCAAAAAGTCTAAATGAATAAATGATAAATTTAAGGGGTCTAAGTGTTATTTTTCTTAAACTATACCACTTAAAAAAATTGGAACCTTATTTTTACTTTCCAAAAAAATTGGGGCCATGTTTTTTCACGGGCCTAAAGCCACTTTTTTGATGTCATTAGACTCCGACTGGCAATGAATTATTATCTTTGAATAGAAATATGACAACTTAAAGACATTAGCATATTTTATCTATGATTCTTGAATTAATGAAGACCAGTGTCATTCAAACTAATCCTTTCAACTTAAAATGCACTCCCTTTGGTTTGAATATGTCATTTATGAGTGAATGAAGTTAACCATAGATCAATTTCTTAACCAAATGAAAAATAACTAAAACAATATATGAATGTAGATAATAGAATCTCTCCATTTTTGTCTCACTCAATGGCATTGTCCATTGTTGAACCTAATTGCCTCTTTCTCTAAATAAATCAACTTACAACTGAAATCAGATCTAAGAAAATTATATTAGTTTTCATGTTATCCAACACATGGGTGAAAAAAGTGCTAATTTTGTATTGGAAATCATAAGAAACCATTTTGTTTTGGTCATGGAACATTTGATAACACATAGAATTCCAAAAATTGAGAAAAAATAAAAATATTTTTATTAATTCAATATGGGTTGTATTAAATTACCCCTAATTATTATTATTTGAACAAAATTACCCCTTTGTTTAATGCTACCACCCAAGCACCAATTTTACAACACTCATATTGGGGCCCTGATGATACACAAAACAGTTTATGTACAATCAAATCAAACGAATGTATGATGTAAGGTAATTAACGAAGCAATAAATAGTAAAAGACAAAGGTTGGGTAGTTGGGCCTAGGTGACGTAACCACTGAAGGCGATAACGGTGGCCATAAAACTTAATTAATGAAAGAATAAAGTAGTAGGTGAGGAAGATAGATAGCAAGAATGAGTTCAAGGTGAGATGTGTGAGAGATATCTCCCCCATGTCTAGAGGGCTTATAATTTATAGACATAAAACCCTAGTTGAGGCGGTGACATAAGGGTCAAACTACTATTCTTTCGGGAAGGATATGTACAATTAAGGATAACTACAAATTAAGGATATGTGCTATCTTTGAGTAGTGGCTATCACAATGATTGCTCCCCCACGTGCGTTAACATCTCCGGTCTCTTAAACTTTTGGACTAGGCTAAGGTCATGAGCTGAGCTTGACCTATCGTTTCGGCTAATTGGGCTTAACCCACGAATTGGGCCTGAGCTATATGGATCTAGGCTCATCATTTGCCCCCCATGCTCCAAGCTCTTGCGATGACAAGAGGTTGAGGGCATGAATGAGCCTTTCATTTAGGCAGACCAGGTATCTTGTTTTCCATGGTAGTTTCTTCGGCTTCCCATCACTATGTTCTACGAAACTTCTTTCCTTTTTTGGTAATGCAACGCCCAAAATACACCCTGGATGACATTACATTCTAAAACCATTCATATCATGAGAGCACTAATATAATCCCTTAAGAAACAAGACTTCATTTGTCATCCACGAATATTTACAACATTATCCAAAAGAATAAGTCCAAGTCATGGCTATTACATCTTAAAAATTAATTAAGAAAGCGCAGCGGAATAAACAAAAGAAGCTAGATTACACAATGTTCCAAAAGAATGTCCTAGTCTAGTACAAAAGGAAAGGAGGTCGCTCTATGCGTCCACCTCAGGATCCACACTCCCGTCCCGTGGAGTCTCCCAAGTAGCGGGCTCCTCCACCCTTGCGTCCTCCTCCTCAAGCGGGTAATCTGAAAAATGTTAGCGATAGAGGGTGAGCACGAAGTTCTGTAAAAAAATTCTCCAAAACTCATAAAAGGTTTAGAAAAGCATTTAAAATGATCGATCTCAATTTTAACATAACAAAGATACATAATTTGAAATAAAGCAGTGACATTTAAAAATAATCTCAAGTTTATTTAAAAACATTACTTAAATGAATAAATGAGCACCACATACAAATAATAACCATTAATTGTCATAACCAATTCCCAACAATTCTTTCGGTAGGTGGCATACTTTGTGGTAACCTCCACCCCCTTTTAGGTCACCTTTGATTCTCAAGCATCCTTACCGAGAACCTCTTGGGAAGGGGTGAACATCCTTACAAGGAACCTCTCACTCATATGCATCATAAGTAATCCAACCAAGCATACAATTCCAACATTTATCTCAATTTACAATCATCTATCCAAAATTCTCAAAATATATCATATAACAATTTCACAACTAACTAAGAAAATACATGAGATCACAATAACATCATTTTTCTACCCAACACAAAGCACTAAGGTTTCAAAATCCATAATAAAGAAAGCATTTAGGAAGAAAATATATCACTCTCCAAAAATTAGGGTTTTAAAACTAGAAAGGAGATTTCATGGGTATTAAACCTTACTTTGTTCAAAACATGTAATCCTTGCAAAAAGCCTAAGAGAGGATGATTCCATAGTATATATATATCATTGATAGCCAAAAAATACATATATAAATACCCTAGCCTCAATGTAAGTGAATGAGAGAAAACTCCTACCTTGAATCATTAGCTTTGGAGTGAAGAACAAGAATATTTGATCTTGAATCACTCTTGAATCTCTTGTTTTTTCCTTCCTTTCTTCTTCTCTAATGCCTTCTAGGGTTTCAAGAGGTGTGGGGGTGTGAGGGGAGTGAAGGAAATGAGAGCAAATGAGATGAAAATGAGTTTAAAACATAGCAGCCCCGAAAAATACTGTTCACAGGTTGTTTTGAGTTTTTTCAAATTTACGATTTTACCACTAAGAATCTCAAATTTGATCCATATGACTACCCTAAGGTTTTTCGACGTTCCGGATTCATTTTTAATGTTATTTTAACCTAAAAACATTTATTTTTATGATTTATCTCAACACCCAAGTCAACGTACACCCGAAACACTAAAATTTATATTTTACCCATCAGAATCGGCTATTAATGAAGTTTTGCGATGTTTACAAATAAAATGTGATAAAGGGTGTTTCTTAAAGCCTTTTATACTTATTTGAAGCCTAAAATTACTCATTATTCTTATATTTTGATTTAGGATGCAAATGGAGACATTAAATGCAAAACGAAGCTAATTGGACTATTTCGACATCATTTCGTTATCTGAGCATAAATCTCTAATCCAAGCTCCGATTGAGATGATTCAAGATGCTATGGAATGATACGAAAGAGCTCTAAAATTTTTATGTTTTGAGTTTTAAGAGATATTGACTGCATCAAGGTCTAAATCGAGCTTGAAGTTGCAGTAGTGCACTGTTCACGTGCACTGTTCATAGCCTGTCTTCGTCCCTTTTCCATTTCCAATCCATTCCTAAGCCAACCAAATCTATCCCAAACCTCTCCAACACATATTCCTACACCAAACCTATTTAATACAAGTTCTAGGACCTAAAATTTCATATTTTCACTTATTAAAACCAAATTTCAACTATTATTTTCACTAACATTTTAAATCTCTACTTTTCTAATCTACCAAATTCAAACTCACATCACTACATATATCCAAATTTTTTTATCACAATTATTTACTATATATCTATATACATATATAAAAGAAAATGTGGGGTGTTACAGGTAACAGTGTGGTTGAATAACTATTATTGTGGCACCCAATCCCATCTGTTGGGTCTTCCATGAGGTCTAAAGATACTTTATCCTATTCACAACAAAAGCCCTCTTTTCCATTTAAGTCACCTCCATTTCATGTCCTTCACTCGAAGCTTTCCTTCAAGACGAGAGCTTAAAATTTTCCATCCCTTAAGCAATTGAGAGATCGAAGGGCAATATCATGGAGGCCCATGGGAGGACATCGAAGAGGAGCTCCATGGGTGGCTCCATGAGGAAGAGCACAACTGGGCTTTAAGCGAAACCAGACAAATACGAAGGCCACGCCTTGGCGATGCCACAGGCGATTTCAAGCGAAGTCGTGGGTGATGCC
This sequence comes from Ilex paraguariensis, assembly GCA_963454935.2. Taxonomy (NCBI): domain Eukaryota; kingdom Viridiplantae; phylum Streptophyta; class Magnoliopsida; order Aquifoliales; family Aquifoliaceae; genus Ilex; species Ilex paraguariensis. The sequence goes on along the minus strand of CAUOFW020006147.1, from coordinate 17,181 downwards.
AAGTGGTGCTAGAGGTGAGGTAGAGGCGGACGCTAGTGGGCTAGGCAACATGGAAGGCCCTAGTGGAGGTGGAGACGCCCTAGACAACGTTAGTGAAGGCGCAGGAGGTGACGTAGGCGCAGGAGGTGACGTAGGCACTGGAGGAGAGGACCCAAGTGGCATCGGCAGGTAGAAACATCGTCGGAGGATGACTGCACGGCGGCGCCCCAAGCACTCAAGACGTTGGTGCTGGTGACGCCTTAGCTGGAGGCGTTGGCGATGCCCCGAGCACTGGCGCAGGAGACGTTAGTAATGCCCTGGCTGCTAGCGTAGGAAGCACAGACAATGCATTGGTTGTGGGCACAAGTGTGTGTATAGTGCTAGGTGATGGCTATGCGGAGCTAAGCTTTTGGTGCGCAGCTGTCAAGCGTTTGTGGGGAATAGTAGGTAAACGTGCTGGGTTTTGCTAGAAAGGGAGACTATGACGCTTTTCAGCTAGGGAGGAGGCAAACCTTCTTACTTCCTTTATTCTTTCTTTGTTTTGACGTTTTCTTGACATTGACTCTAATTTTTGGTAGGCACCCACTCTCACAAAGGCAAGAAGAGGAATACTATATCAGATTCACAGCAAAGCAAGGGAACTGCAAATAGTGGCAGTTCGAAGGTAACTTTTATCTTCAGTTTTATAGCTTGTGACGATGACATTGCCCTCATTGTATCTTTGTTCCATATCCCTCCTTTTGTTATGTGCCATTGGGCCGAGAAGGACGAGCGACGTGTTATAATTCCTCAGTAGAGATAATTTTCTATGAGGATATCGTGGAGGTAGGATTGAGGTGTAAAATTTGGGTAAAATAGAATTTTTTTATGAAAAAGGATAAAACGGTAATTTGTCACTACAGTACGAGTTGAAAACCCAAATTTTTTTATCACAATTATTTACTATATATCTATATACATATATAAAAGAAAATGCGGGGTGTTACAGGTAACAGTGTGGTTGGATAACTATTATTGTGGCACCCAATCCCATATGCTGGGACTTCCATGAGGTCTAAAGATACTTTATCCTATTCACAACAAAAGCCCTCTTTTCCATTTAAGTCACCTCCATTTCATGTCCCTCACTCGAAGCTTTCCTTCAAGACAAGAGCTTAAAATCGTCCATCCCTTAAGCAATTGAGAGATTGAAGGGCAATATCATGGAGGCCCGTGGGAGGACATCGAAGAGGGGCTCCATGGGTGGCTCCATGAGGAAGAGCACAATTGGGCTTTAAGCGAAACCAGGCAAATACGAAGGCCACGCCTTGGCGATGCCACAGGCGATTTCAAGTGAAGTTGTGGGTGATGCCAAGCGGTGCTAAAGGTGAGGTAGAGGCGGACGTCAGTGGGCTAGGCAACATAGAAGGCCTTAGTGGAGGTGGAGACGCCCTAGACAACATTAGTGATGGCGCAGGAGGTGACGTAGGCACTGGAGGAGAGGACCCAAATGGCATCGGCAGGTAGAAACATCGTCGGAGGAGGACTGCGCGGCGGCGCCCCAAGCACTCAAGACGTTGGTGCTGGTGACGCCTTAGCTGGAGGCGTTGGCGATGCCCCGAGCACTAGCGCAGGAGACGTTAGTAACGCCCTGGCTGCTAGTGTAGGAGGCACAGACAATGCATTGGTTGTGGGCACAAGTGTGTGTATAGTGCTAGGTGATGGCTATGCGGAGCTAAGCTTTTGGCGCGCATCTGTCAAGCGTTCGTGGGGAATAGTAGGTAAACGTGCTGGGTTTTGCCAGAAAGGGAGACTATGACGTTTTTCAGCTAGGGAGGAGACAAACCTTCTTACTTCCTTTATTCTTTCTTTGTTTTGACGTTTTCTTGACATTGACTCTAATTTTTGGTAGGCACCCACTCTCACAAAGGCATAAAGAGGAATACTATACCAGATTCACAGCAAGGCAAGGGAACTACAAATAGTGGCAATTCGAAGGTAACTTTTATCTTCAGTTTCATAGCTTGTGACGATGACATTGCCCTCATTGTATCTTTGTTCCATATCCCTCCTTTTGTTATGTGCCATTGGGCTGAGAAGGATGAGCGACGTGTTATAATTCCTCAGGAGAGTTAATTTTCTATGAGGATATCGTGGAGGTAGGATTGAGGTGTAAAATTTGGGTAAAATAGAATTTTTTATGAAAAAGGATAAAACGGTAATTTGTCACTACAGTACGAGTTGAAAATCTAAAATTTTCTAAAACTCAGATGACGAAACGGACCTCACCGTTGGATTCTTCTCACGAAATTTAATTATCTAGTCAATTTTCATCGAATTCTGAGACAGTCAAATTTTTTGTGTTTTACGAAGCGATCAAGTATCGGGTGACCTCATAAACGAACTCAGGAATAAAAATTTCAAAAATTAGATAATAATTTAAAGCAATTTGAAATAAACATATTTTGAACTTGAACCAAGATAAAATTTAATCGATTCGGGTCAAAATTGGACCTGAGAAAGGAGAACATGTAGCGAAATGTAGACCAAGCAATTAAAGGCTATAACCCCCCATTTTCAACTGGGTCTTCACGTTGCAGAGGGAAGAGAGAGAAAAAGAGAGATTTTAAATTTCTCTTTATGATCTACACTGTCTCATCGATCGAATCAACACGAGCCAAGAGCAAAAGTCAATTTCCTCGTTGTGGACTACGCGACCATACCAAAAAGGATGGATTTCGTCGAAGTTTCAAATACAAAATTTTGGGGAAAGCTTGGATTAGAGCATGTTTCGGGTTCTTGAAGTTTCTTATGGTTATTATACCCTTCAAGAGGTAGGGTTTTCTCTCCAATTAAGTTTATTTCCAACCTAGAGTTGGGATATGGAATGGGTAGATTGTTAGAGATGTATAACACTTGATTATTGTTGTAAATTAATGAAATGGGTATTAGAAATAGGTGGAATAAATTATATCTTGAATTGGGTATGTAGAAATTACTTAATGTAATTTCTCGAGTTATGTGATGAAATTGAGCATTTTATGTGATTACATAATTTGATTATTTGAAGGTGTTTGATTTAATACCTATGTGAAATTAAGTGTGTTTTGCATAGATTATGTATAACATGCTTGAAAAATTGTTGTTTATATGTTATATGATATATTGAAATTATGAGGATTTATGAAAATTATATGCTTATGATATAATTAACCATAGTATATGTTGAAATGTGGTTGAGATAGTTCATATGACACTCATACATATTGGACATGATATAGTATTACAATCGTACATTACATTGCATATGCACAAAGACATTGCATTCATGGGCATTAGACATGAATGTGAGTGTGTGTGCATGGTTGTCATCAAACACCACACTTGATGGATAATGTGTGGGCTCGAGAAAGTTGAATCGAAGATTCGATTGAGTTGCACAATTTGCATTGAAAAGTGGGTCGGGATTAACGAAAAGGGCTAGACTATCCCTTGGGTGCATGACCCAGTTACTTAGGATACGCACTCCCTCGGTTTAGTCCATAAAGTGTGTCGATGTACGCGGAACTGTTGGTGAAAGTCCATAAATTCCGTATCGGTTGGGTGCTCGTTGATGTAAGTTCATAAATACCCACCCCAAGAAAGACCCAGAGATTTTAAATGGACATTGGATGTGTAACATCAATGACAGGGGCATAGAATCTCCAAATTTGCGCTCATGGCATTTGTATGTGTTAAGAGAGCCGGTGAGAGCTTCGGTTGATGTGCATGAGTGAGTCTCATCTTATATCATGACAAGAAATTGTGAATTCCAACATTGAGTTGCATATTCTTGATTGGAATGCCTTGTGACTTGTTGAAATTACATGTGACATTTTCATATGTATCTAGATTGGGGAATAGCCTCTTTAGGAGATACCCTATTTAGCGTGACTCACCTTTTATGGGAAAATATTCTAGGTGCGGATTATACACCGGTGGAAGGCTCTCATTGGGGCCTCAAGGATGAAGGAAAGCCGATTTGTGGCTTTTAAACCTTATTTTGTAAAATTTTGATGTAATTCAATTTTAGGCATGTAATTATATGAAAAGAATTGTAACGTGAACTCATATGAATTGTATTTTGTTTAAAATTGATGTTATGTGAGTTTTGTATGAGGTTGTGTAAGTTTGGAATAGATTGGAATTGAAAAGGGAAGGAATCGTAGAAAAATTGGTAAAACCTATCTGTAGAATGTTGAGTACTTCTACCGGTAGAAATTTTTCAATGGGCAAAACTTACCGGTAGAACTTACGATAGAACTTTTTCAGTAGGCAAATCTACCAGTAGAACTATGACAAACCTACCGGTAGGTTTTCCAAAAATCTCAATTTTTAAGAGTATTTTTCCATGCTTTCAGGCTTTGTACCCTTTTATTCAAATGATGTAAATGAGCAAATTGTGGAATATTGGACCTTAGATGGATCATGTGGTTAAATAGTATACAGGTTGTGCGTTTAGGATACTAAGTTAGTGCTCTATTGCTATTTGACATGTGTGCAGATGACAAATAGAATAAGAGAACGCAGCCAAGGAGGTGGGCAGAGCAACAACCAATCACCATAAGCCTTTGACCAATAAGCCTTTGTGGAGGCTACTGGCACAATGGCGGCTACATTCAAGCAAGCTAGGGCCAATGTGGGCTAGGGAAGCACAAATAACCTCCAAAAGCTCAAAGTACACAATCCATCGACTTTTATAGAAGGAGTGGATCCAATGGTGGCGGACAATTGATTCTAGCAAGTGAAGAAGATCCTAGAGGTTATCGAAATCACCTCTGATGCCACTAAAATAAGGCTAACTGCATTTTAGCTAGAAGGAGAAGCCCATCTGTGGTGGGATTGAACAAAGGCCTCGAAGAACTTAAAGGCAATGACATGAGGAGAGTTTTGGGAGCTCTTCAAGGGCAAGTACTTTCCATCAGCTGTTCGACACGCAAAAGCCCAAGACTTCTTAGATTTGAAGCAGGGAACTATGACGGTGATAGAATACGTGGCTAAGTTCATTGAATTAGCCTATTTTGCTGATGATTACGTGGCCACGGACATGGCCAAAGTAAGGAGGTTTGATGATGGTTTGAAATTATCCATCCAAGGGAAAATTGTGGCCCACCGTCTACAAGATTTGAACTTGATGGTTGAGACAACTATGACCATTAAGAGAGAGGTAGATGATGCACGGAGCATCCGAAAGTTAGGTGCTAAGGACAAGAAGAAGGAGGACCAATTATCTTCTTCAAGTTTAGAGAAGAAGTAGAGGACTTCTACCCCCGCAAGGATAGTAGGGACAGGGTCGTAGTTATCAAGGCCAAGTCCAAGGTTGATCCTCCCAATGCGGGGGAAACTTCAAGACTTCTAACTAGGCAGATTAGAGGACTTGTTACATATGCCACTAGCCGGGTCACATGAAACAGGATTGTCCTCAGAGGCAAGGATCCTAAGGCCATGAGGCGTTTTAGTCTCAGTCATCAGTGGGGCATCCACAGACTTACTTTATTCTTCCATACCCCACCATGGCCCAGGAAAGCCAGTTTCAGTTCCAGGATACTGCACAAGGCCCTACTACTTCACGTGCGGGGACTTCACAATTAGGTCAAATGGGCATGGGCCAAGGTCGAGGCCGAGGCCGAGGACAAGGCTCACAGGCTAGGACTTCAGGGACCCAAGGGCGAATCTTACATCATGTGTGAGGAATTTTGGCTTAGAGGTTAAAACCTTAGAAAAACCATTGCAAGTGAGTTTTTTCCTAGGAGTTAGGGTAAATGTTGATTAGATATGTCGAGGTTGTGAGTTAGAAATTTCAGGGATTCTACTAACTGTAGACCTTAGGATCATGAATATGTCAGAGTTTGATGTCATCCTCGAGATGAATTGGTTGACGGCACACCGAGTTGTTATAGATTGTGATCGAAAAGGGTCACTGTCTACACACCAGAGGGTGTTTGTTTCAAGTTTCAGGGGAAAAGCACGATATTTTACCCCAAGCCATGTATGAATCTTGATGGCATGGATAGTTGATGGGTTGGCTAGCGATCCTTACCCTAGAGGACGAGGTAAGACAGGAGTTAAATCTACCTCGAGTGGTTTGTGAGTATGAGGATGTTTTTCTAGACGAACTGCCAGGATTACCTCCACATAAGGATGTAGATTTCACCGTTAAGTTGCACTGTGCTACATCGCCCATTTCTATGACACCTATAAAGTTACAAGAACTCAAAGTCTAATTGCAAGAATTAATGGACAAGGGTTTCATTAGACCGAGTACCTCACCTTGGGGCACTCCGGTGTTATTTGCCAAGAAGAAAGACAAGACCCTTTGACTATTTATAGACTATCAGCAATTGAATCGGGTTACTATCAAGAATAGATATCCTTTGCTGAGGATTGATGATTTGTTGGATCAATTGAGAGGGGCGCGAGTCTACTCCAAGATAGATCTACGCACGGATTACCATCAATTAAGGATTAGGGAAGTAAATATTCCCAAGACGACGTTTAGGATGCAGTATGGGCATTTTGAGTTCACCGTCATGCCTTTTGAATTAACAAATGCTCCAGCGGCATTTATGGATTTTCATGTATAGGATGTTCCAACTCTACCTGGATCATTTTTGTCATAGTCTTTGTTAACGACATTTTAATTTATTCTAAGTCTGAGGAGGTGTATGAGAGTCAGTTAAGGGTTGTTCTCTAGACCTTGAGAGACCATCAGTTATATGTCAAGTTCAGCAAGTGTGAATTTTGGATTACGAAAGTGAAGTTTTTGGGACACGTGGTATTGGCTACGGGTGGGTCCACTGACCCAGAGAAGTTTTGAGGCGGTTATGAGTTGAGAGAGGCCGAAGTCAGTCTTTGAGATACGCAGTTTCTTGGGATTGGCGAAGTATTATAGGAGGTTCATTGGGGACTTCTCCTAATTAGTTGCACCTATGACAAGGTTGACTCAAAAGAATGTCAAGTTTGAGTAGAATGACTCGTGTGAGAGGGCATTCCAAGAGTTGAAGGGGAGACTTACTTCAGCTCCTATCTGATAGTTTTGGAGAGGGGACAGAGGTACATAGTGTATTGTGATGCCTTTAAGGACGGACTTGAGTATGTTTTGATGCAGTTCCGGAAAGTGATAGCTTATAGTTCTCGATTGTTAAAGAACCACGAATAGAGCTATCCTACGCATGACATGGAGTTGGTGACCATTGTCTTTGCCCTAAAGACTTGGCGCCATTATTTATATGATGAGCAGTTTGAAGTATTTTTAAACCAGAAGAGTCTGAAAGTACATCTTTATACTGCGGTACCTCAGTATGAGGCAACATTTAGTGAATTCTAATAACTAGTTAGTCAAAAAAAAATCCAACAAAAAATCATTTGAATGAGTAAAACTTAATTATTGACCGGACAATTGTGTCAATATTTTAACTCACGTATGAAAAAATAGTATATATGGTAGAAAATTCTTCAACAGTAATGCCTATTTTGTTTTTTTAATATACTACAAGATATAATTCTCTCCAAGTACGGACTTAATTTAATTGGAACATTTTTATTATTTGTTTTTTGATAAGACATTGAATTTGTTGAAAATCAATAATTCCTTTTCATCCTCTAAATTTCATCAATATCCAATCAGAAGTCCTAACTACATTAATAGAGATCACAGTTAGAAAGAGTTGGCTAAACGTCTGCGCAAGTGAAAAATTAGATTTAGCAGTAACTGAGCACTCACTGTTTCTGTGTAGCTATGTGAACATGAACACTTGAAGGAAGAATTCTATCGATTCTACAAAATAAAGGTTGGAGTCCCTAATATCAACAAAACAATTATTAATTTTTCAGTATAGTTTTCATAGAGTTTGTAATAAAAAATAAAAAATTATTAGGATAATTTATTATTACCCAAAAAGCTTCCAACCATGGTAACAGAAAGTCTCATAAACTTCTTTTGCCTATTGCAACGGTTAGCCAACCGAAACAGTCTGGAAATTATTATTTTTAGGCAGTAAGGAAGCTTTTCAATATCTATCTTTTATCAACAACAATTTAGAAGATATTTGTTTGAAAAGAAACAATTGGTAGACATGGAGCACTCTAGAGAGACATGGAGTAGAAAGGGGAATAATCTGGAGAGAAGGAACTCGATAGTTAGTGTTGATAAGAGATGACATCAAACACGATTTCACATTGGCCAAGAGACAATTAAGAGGCAAAATGAAATAGTTAGAGAAAGTGAAAGAGCAAAATTTATGAGGAAGATAAATAGATTAGTTAATGAGAAGAATAAATAGACCAACCAAATGAATTATCTATACAGATTTTATTAAGGGTAAATTAAAATTTTAAAAGTTTTCATCTTAATATAGTTTTATAAATAGTACTAGTTGTTTCACACGTGCATGAACTGTTGTCAATAAAGTCATTTTGGTCAAAGAAGTAACTACTTCTTAAATTAAGTGGTTTGATACATGTATTCATGTATGGAGTGATTAGTAACATTCATGTATGGAGTCTAAGGGACATTCATGTATGGAGTCTAATAATCATTCATGAATCTATTTATTATCTAGGGTTGCATACTTGTCTAGGTACATGATAGGAGAGTCCTATAAATTCTAGAAGTGTTTTGAATCATTGTGTGTCCCATTTAGAGAAGAAACAAAGAGAGAGAACAAGATAGCGTGTTAGAGAGAAAGAGAGTGAGGGTTCTCCTAAATACTCATAGTCTTTCCTTTGTTAGAGAGAAGTTATTGTAAATCCTTTTGTTATCTTTTTACAAAATTCTCATTTTTTATAGTTGCTACTTTAGTTGTAATTGTGTACCCATATTCACAACTTCCTAACAGTGGTATCAGAGCGAGGTTTATAGTCAGGTTTTTGTACTACTATCAGATCCAATTAGTGGAAAAAAGGCATCTTCAACAATGGCGACGAAGTACGAAATAGAAAAGTTCAATGGGAATAAATTCTCATTGTGGAAAATGAGAATAAAAGCAGTTTTGAGAAAATATAACTACTTGGCGGTAAATGGAGATAAGCCCGACAGACAATTACAATTGAAGTAAAATTATAGAAAATTCATACTAAAGGCAACCAAGCAGATGTTCTAACAAAGCCGATCAACAATGACAAGTTCATGTGGTGTTGATCCTCTATTGGCCCAGCAAAAATATAAGCGACATGGAAATGACAAGTAGAAAGTATAGAAGGATCGAAAAAGTGACTTTAAGTGGGAGAAATGTTGTCAATAAAGTCATTTTGGTCAAAGAAGTAACTACTTCTTAAATTAAGTCGTTTGGTACATGTATTCATGTGTGGAGTCATTAGTAACATCCATGTATGGAGTCTAAGGGACATTTATGTATGGAGTCTAATAGTCATTCATGAATCTATTTATTATCTAGGGTTGCGTACTTGTCTAGGTACATGATAGGAGAGTCCTATAAATTCTAGAAGTGTTTTGAGTCATTGTGTGTCCCATTTAGAGAAGAAACAAAGAGAGAGAACAAGAGAGAGAGTGTGAGAGTTCTCCTAAATACTCATAATCTTTCCTTTGTTAGAGAGAAGTTATTGTAAATCCTTTTATTATCTTTTTACAAAATTCTCATTTTTTATAGTTGCTACTTCAGTTGTAATTGTGTGCCCGCACTCACAACTTCCTAACATGAACTCTTTTTTGAGGTTGTGTAAAATTACAAATTCAAATCTTTGCAAGGACCTATGCTAAAATTAGAAAATACTAATGATGAAGTCGATAGATAATTGTCATTTTCTTTTGTTTATCATATTTAACTAATATTAAGAGAAGACAATTCATTACTATATTCTCTCTTCCGCCTTTTTGAGAAATGAGAGTATTTTACTCATAAGATAACCAACCAAAAAAAACCTTAAATTGCAAGACTTTAAAAATCTCAAGCACGCATAAAATGCAAAATGAATACAAATTAATTGTAAATTCATTATCATGACTAATAGAATATAAGACTTTAATATGGAGAGAGAAGAAATAAAAGGTTTAGTCATCAAAATAATTAATTATTGAACCAATAACTAATATGAAGAAAAAATAAAGAAGTGTTTCAATCATCAACACAATTAATAATTAAATAGGTGAATATGCAAAAGCATTAGCACCAAGACAATTACAGTAAATAGTAAATAAAAAGGAAATCAAAAGTTTTGAACTATATCTTATAATTTATAGTAGTAAAGGTAGGCATATAGATATAAAAATAGATGTGAAAATGGAAGTATATGAAGGGTCATTTGCATATTTAATTAATATTGAATAATTAAATATATAAGGACGTAGGTGTCTTTTATCTTTTTGATAGAGATATAATAGTCAATCAAAAAATGTTCACTTACCTACATTTTATTAGTAGTATAGATATATGAAGGGTTGTTTGAATATTTAATTGGTAGTTGTCTTTAATCATTTTTATAAGGGCATTATGGTCAAATATAAAAGGCTGTCATTCAAGTGGGGGTAATTCATACTTCTAGGGGATATTAGATTTGCATTTGTTATGTCTTTTGTTTACTCATGGTACATTTTTCTGTTCAAAGTATTTAGTTTTCTGGAGAATCATGTCTTTACGTCCATTTTATGGCTTCTTTGCCTAGGTTGTACTTGTATGGTGATGATGAATCCTATCCCTTTAAGAGCTATGTCGTGAGTTTGAATCAAAAAATTAGTGGATGTGATCCTATGTATGAGATATCACTCCGTTTGCAATGATGTTGAATCTTATTTACGGCTCATATTTGTTTGAGATATCTCTGAATGAACTTTTAGTCATTCGAGTCATCTTCATGTAATTGATTGGTACCATTTTGCGATATTGTGATACAATCCTAAATCTCGCTTAATGTTCATCTTTTTTATATAGCATTCAGTGTGTATCATCTTGATACAATCCTAAATCTCTCTTCATGTTTGTATTCTTTTATATTACATTTTGTGTGTATTGTTTGATATATTGTTGCGATGCAACGATTGATGCATCTCAATTCTCTTTGATTGATTGCTTGATAAGAACCATGCTCTTTATGCATTGTTGGTACCTGAAACTGTAATATTTATATGAAATGTCATGCCAAGGTTGAGAAGCTTAGCATTGGAGCAAGATTTTGTAGTTTGAATTTTCAACTATCCTAGGAACTGAGGATGCTGTAAAATATGTGAGCATAAACCAAGCTTGCTACGTTAGTTTTATCATTGAACAATATTAATATGTTATTTCATATTATTTAATCTATGTTGGATACTATAAAAATCAATTTTCAGAGAGAGAGTGTTTTGGAAGCTTTTCTTCCTCAAATCCTATTTTTTTCTTACTTTCAAATTATTTAACACAAGTGTATTGGCCTCTTCCAGTTGAATTTCAACATGGAGCCTATGTAACCATTTCCAACGTGTTAATAACTACTACAAATATCGATTATTAGTTGCTTCAAGTATAATTTATTTCAAAATATCAATTAACGCTCATAATTTGAAGTAAAACTAGGATAATTAATGAGATCTCAACTTTACAAATCCAATAGTTAAGTTTATAAAGAAGAAGGAACAATTTTCAAAACAATAATTGATAACGATAAGTATATCTCATGTACGCAAATAGACTAGCATTAATACACACATGAGAACATCAGGACCTACTCATAAACACACAATTCTCCAACCAATCATCGCAAGGATACACCATTTTATAAATGGCGTATACTGACGCATTGGCAGTGATGAATCCTTCCTAAGAATAGTATACTAACCTCTAACCTCGATGCCCGGGAGTGAATAGTGTGAATTTTTGAACTTCGCAAGGAACCAAACAATTCCACTATGATTGATAGAAAATTTTAAAACTCCTAAAGGTAAGAAACACATCTATACATTCTACAATATTCGGTCGAAGGTAACCCGCGTTTATCACACCAACCAATACAAATAGATAATTTTCATCACATCCACAAAAAAAATCACGAATCACGGTTCTACAATTGTCAAAATAGAATAATTTCAAGAAAACATGCCAGAGATCGCCAAGAAATATCTTTGAATTGATAATAATCAAGAGCTAGGCTTTTTGACGTCAAGAACATTGGATTTGAATTGTAAAACATGTAATTCTTCCAAGAAAGCAATCATATTATCATAAAGAGTATAAAAACATTTTATATCTATCATATATAATCAAATAGAAGACAAAACATACGCATAAGTAATCCTAATCCTCAATAACTAAACTTGAGAAAGAACCCTACCTTTTCCTCTACGATCTAGTTTTTCCTCCTCATTTAACCCTCTGTTGGCTTTTTAGGGTTTAAAGTTGTTGAAATTGGACCTAAAGAATGTCTTTAGGGTATTTATATGGTCAAAATCTAAACAATCGTCTTGTCCCTAATCGTTGTAAAAATGACACTCACGTTTGAATGTGGTTAAGGGAACCTAAAATTCATTCCCCAAGGCAAACTAATCTTTGAACTATAAAAGGAGATTAGGGGGACATAAGAAAGGTACACAACTCTTATTCCAAAAGTCACTATCTACCTTGTTCAATAGAATATTAACTTAAGCATCGTAGGGTCGACCCCTGGAGCTCCTCCCTCTAGTCTTTAACTTTTTTTCAGGTTTTCAAAGCTCTGCCAACTGACGTGGACCCTTGAAGAGCTATCATGGAAGTCAATAGAGTTCACAAATTTGCACTAACATAACTCAATTATGCTCACACATAAAAAAACTTTGCTCTTTTACAACTTGGCTTAACTCTCAAAGCTCATCAACTCATATAGCTCACATAGCTCTACTTATCTTGTTTGTTCCTCGAGCCAATTTAGATCGGGAAGCCTAGGTCACCAAAAGGTGCATATGCATCATAAGGTTGAGAATCGGGGACATCCAAAATCATGTCGCCTAGCTCAAAAATGAGCAAAAGAAACTTGGGATCTCTAGCTCACTAGTGCAAGACCTAGCATCACCTAGGCTCATTGGGGATTAGTTTGATTAATCCCTGAAGAGTTGAACCCTAAACCAAGGCAAAACCCCATTCATGAAAATAGAGCTAATTAGGTTAAGTGCCTAACACCTTAATCTGAGGTCGAGCTCTACATGCAAAAATAGATATTTATTAGCTTGCCAATAATATAAATCTTAATAGAAAATATTAAATACATGCAAAAATAGATATCTATCAGCTAGCTAATAATATAAATCTTAATAGAAAATATTAAATGCCTAATAGCCTAACTCCAAAAATGAGCACTATAGGCAAAAATAGATATCTAAAAGCTCGTCAATAAATATGAGCTTTGCAAATAAAGTCAAGTGTCTAGCAGCTTAGAGCCGAGCTATAGAGGCAACAATTAATGTCTAATAAAATGTTGAAAAGAAAGATGCCAAACAAAAAAAAAAAACTATGGTGCATGTGCCGCACATTCTAGGTTAGATTGAGGCGGCCACTGATGATGAAAAAACTAGCTGATATAAAGATACACTTTATTGGGTTACTAGCCCAACTTAGTTTATTAAGAGTCCTAACTTGATTAGAAGAGGGACTATGGGATAAATTCAAAAGATGGGAATAATGCACATTCAAATTGATAACAACCTAATCCTAACTAAAGTGATAATGAGGAGGCCAAAGTCCAATCCTAATGCAACTTTATCTCTAAAGCTCCTATAAATATACCTTCGACTAATATTGTAGGTATGCCACTTTTAAATTCTTAAATCATTCAATACCATTGAGTCTCTTACTAACTTAGACTGAAGGTAAATTCTCATAGTTTTCACTCCAATCTTTGATTTTTTTTAGGGTGAGCGAGATCTAATGAGCTGATGTGGAAGTCACCTCAAAATTTGCATCAACAAAACAAATGGGTTATTAAGTAAGGTGGAAAATAGGGTAGATAGAAAAGAGAAGGCAAACAATAGGATGGAAACTACAGTGTGAGAATCATATTGTGACTATTTTATGGCATCGAGAGCGCAATGTAGACAAAATTGGCCTTGTTTGTTTGATAGGTTTACTCGTTTGCAATGGTGGGGTTTGATAAAAACAATCCAATGAGCCATTCTATCCCATGTTTGGTTATAGATTTGAGGCTCGGAATTGGAATCCCGACTTGTAATGGCCTTTTCGGTATGTATATGGGTTCAACAAACCTATGGGGTTTGGTAGGTTTAATCAATTTTATGGCAAATATTTGTAATCAATCGGTGAGCCCCATATGTAACGGCTCCTCATTGATAAAAGAAAGAAGATGAGTTTTTTTTTCTTTTTTGATTACCTTCCTCGCGTATGTCTAAGACTAAATCCATTCGATTTTTAAACAAAATTACTAATCCTTAACTTTTCGAGGAATCCTTCATCAATGGTTGTGAATGACTGATTTCACTCGTCAAACATGAGATTAGATATGATATACTGTTCAATCTCATAAACAAAACTCAACTCAATGGTTGAGTTTAGAAATTTTTCACAAATGCAATTCAATTTCTCTCATAAAAATCATTCAAACAGGGCTTTTATGTTTCCAATAGATCCACCTTAAGTAAAAAATTAAAAAATACAAGATATAACCAATATTCTGTTCAATTTTGGTTAATTAGGATCCTTTCTAATAATACATTACCCCACTTTTATGGAATTCATTGAAATGCAATGTGGTGACCCAGTGGCAATTGTAGAGGTAATGCAATGTGGAAGTTGTGAAGTGGTGGCGATGAAATGAAGTTTAAGGGGTAGAAAGGTATTATTCTCATCCAAACCGGTTAGGCTCCTTCGAAACTGAAACCCACATTCAAGGGGTTAAGCTGCCGGGGCAGGTTGGGGCTGAGAATGCAATCCAACGATCAATTTGTGCATCTGCACAAGGGTATTCGAAAGTGGATTGGATTATTGTTTCCTAACCCCCCTTATATACTTGTCCAAACACTCTAAACAAACAGGCCATGGAAGTTGTGAAGTGATGGGTTGGTGTTGCTGTGATGGCAGTGGTATTGTGGTTGAATGGTGATGGGTTTTAATTATGGGCGAATTGCATTTTGTTCCCTAAAAAAATTTAAGATTCTCGCTTTATTTTCTTAAAGCTTAAATTTCTCACATTGTACTTTTAATGTATCAAAAATATTTCAATGTGATAAATTTAATTTTCAAGGATGCAAAGTAAAAATCTTAAAATCTTTTCAGAGTGTAAAGTGCGAAAAATCATTTATTTATTTATTTAAGGGTTACCGGATGGTGAATTTTTTTTTAACGGAATGGAATTGAATCACTAAATTAGTAGATATAAAATGGGGACGAGTGTAAATAAGATAAGCTTAATCATTAATTGAATAATATTAAGGTGAAAATTGATTTAGTAGTTTAATATTAAAAAATTAGTTATTGCTTGTGTCTGAAGGTACGAAGTAATAAAAAAATGATCAATAATAAATATATTTGTATTTACACTTAAAATTAAATCATAAATAAATAAATAAAAAATATATATATATATATATATGAGAGAGAAATGAATTTAAGTACCGGAGAAATGAATTTAAGTACCGGTTATAGTGAAAGTGACTGGTGGCAGTGGTGGTGGCGATAGAATGGCGGTGATGGTCATGGGGGGGGTGGCGCAATAGAGGTAATTGTGGCAAGGGTGATGGTAAGACAGTGACGGTGGTGGGTGTGGTGGAGGTGGTGCAAGGGTAGAAGTGGTGGTGGTGGTAGGGTGGCGAAAATGGTGGTGGTGGTAGGGTGGCGAAAATGGTGATGACGACAGTGGTGAAAGAATGGTGACAGTGGTGGTGGTGGGGGTAGTGGGAATGGTGGTGGTGCAACGGTAAAGAGGGGTGGTGGTAGGGTGACGATAGTGGTGGTGGTAACAACGGTGATTTATTGTGACAGAGGTGATAGTGGTAGTGGTGATGTTGGGGGTAAGGGTGGGGGTAACGGTGGTGAGGGGATAGTTTGGTGGTGGGGGTGGCGGTGGTAAGGCGGTTTCAAACACTACTTTTTTTTTTTGTTAAAGTATTTATAAGAAATTATAAGTAATAATAAAAATAATTTTAAAAATTTACCCCAAACATACCCTTAGGGTCTGTTTTTCTTATTAAATTTAAAGTGTTAATATTAGTCGTCAAATTAATTTTAAAATAAAAATTATTTTATTTATTTTTTTATATTTAAATTTATTGTATTTTATTAAATAAATTTAATGGGATAGGGACAAAAATTTGTGAGCGTCTGCCATTTTTATTCGGCAAGCTTCCGGAAAGTCTTCTTTTCGTCCAAAAGTATTGGGAAAGCTTCATTTCAAATGCCACTTCCATATATATATATATATATATATATATATTCCTTTGTTTCAAACCCCATCTCTTTCTTCACTGCTTCACTGTTTTTTCTCTGTATCCTAATAGTCTCACTAACATTATTGCTATTTTGCTATTTTTCACTGAGATATTTGGAAAACCAAGACATTATCAACTCCGAATGGGGTTCGAAGACTTGGAACCCATTTTTGGCCAACCCAAGGCAGAGTGGTCAGCTCCAAACTCCACCCCACTGCGCCCATTATTGTTCCATGTTCATGCTCTGGACCCTTCTCGCCTCAGAGTCCTTGTCACTGATTTTCATTCTAACACTTACGAGGCCGTTCGCTCAGTTCAACACCTCGAGGACATGGTGAGCTTTTTCGTTTTAACCTAATTTTAACTTTACATGTATTTTGGATTTTTTTTTTCATGTATGGGCGTGTGTTAGATTTTTCACAATTCATTCAGTCCTGATGTCGCCTCATTTGGTAATCTGATTAGCAAGTTAACCGCTGTAGTCCATAATGAGATTGTTTTTGTTCCTTTATATTCAGTTCGCAGTTCAACTAATTGAGAAAGAACTAGTTTTGTCGAATAATGATCAGCTTAAAACCAGCTGGTGTGCTATTGAGCATTGCCAAAGGAAGAACCCTAATATAAAAAATGAGAAAATGAAGAACACGCCCAAATAAACCCACATAAGCTGTGACGTTGTATTTGGCAGATTTTGAAATTGTTTTTCAAGTTTTGAGTGATTTTTTTAAATAGCAGTTGTTTTTCATTATAATAGTAGCTAGACACAAATGTAAGAATGTAGATCAATTTTGAGAGAATAATAATCCCATATTGCTTTTTTTTGAATATTTTTTGTTGCTTAAAAA